>CM047814.1:95448709-95747153 GCA_026214975.1 Gentiana macrophylla | reverse complement strand
GCATAAATTTTGCTGAGATTGTACTCTTTTCATTTTTGGTGTAGATGCAGATGTTGAATCCTCTTCATCACTGCATAAAATCCCAGATTCAGAAAGAAAAAATACAGGGGAAAAAAAAGTGTTCCCATGAATCATAAAGCCACACAGAGGAAGAAAGCAAGAACAAAATATTAGCATATTTACAAAGCACAAGTATAGGTACAAGAGTAAAATAAAAACTCTAAACATAAATAAACAACCTGTTAACAGACCTGAAGCACTAGACCAGAGGCAAATGCAAAGCCTGGACTGACTTCTAAGACTTGCACCAGGTAAAACACAGATGCATCATGTTAATAAACAGACCTGAACTTAACAGAATGTTGCGTCCTAACAGAACCATAGAGCAAATGCAAGTTATTGATCTAAACATGACAAAGACAGAACTGATATGCAAGATACTTAACACCTGAACATAGAGCAATACTAAGAACACTTGAACAGAACTGAATGACTCAACCAACCAAAAAGACCTGAAGAATACTAAAGCTAACAGCCTGAATTAGAGACTTGTGCAAAATAGCCTTTCATTGATAGTAACTCCATTTTGGAGAGTGCTTTCATAAAAGCTGTTAGATGGAAACTTTGAAACTGCAGGATACATTCGATATTGAACCTGCAATTCTCAGGGAGAACTTAAGGCTGTCAAATTTAGCGCTTGGAAGGGAATTTCAGCACAACAAATCACAATAAAAAGAAGCAATGAAATGACACTTAGGACAAGCAAACAAAACATGTGATGCAAACAAATTGCTTCAGCTGTTGCAAACGAAGAGCTTCACATCAAACCAATATAAACTTAGAACCTTTCCTTTTCAATTTTAGGAAGGGTGTCTATGCAAAACAACAGCTAATCGAGCTTAAAACATATTGAACTTGGTAGAATAAACTCTAAGGGCAAACATGAGACTGCAAATCGATACATTTAGAGAAATCACTATTACCTTCAAAGACTGCAATCATGGAGCAAAAGTGGGTGTTCCAGCTTCATTAGTTCTGTTTCAAGCCTTATTGGACGCTTCATCAACTGATTTATCCAATTCCTTGAAGCTTCGAACTAGATCAATAGGTTTGAGAGTCTGCTGCAATTTGTCGAACACCTTATATGCATCATCTATTCCTTATCCTCTGAACTAGAAAGACGAGGAAATTTCACCTTTCTTCTATATCTGAAATCTGAATCAAGAATTATTTGAGAGAAAACATCTTTATACTTCAAAATTTCTCCATCAATGGCCACGAAACTGGAGAGTTGAAGAAATCGAGCTTGAATTAAGATGAAATCCGCAAAGCTTTAATTCACCGCTTGAAAAAAAATACCTCCGATCATGTAAAAACATGGAAAATCAAACTCTTTACACCGTCCATCAGGTTCTAGAATCATGGATCTGTGTTTCCAATGAACCTTTGAAGAAGATTCTAGGTCAAATAGAGAGGAAAAGGATCGTGAGTAACTGCTCATTGCTGCCTACGGGAGATATCTGGAAATTGGTCAAATAATTGAAAAGCTAACAGAGGAATTTATTTAAGGGGCAATGGTCCACAAGGACACAAAATAGACTTAATTAGGCAAATAGGACACTAAGGAATCTTATTTGGTTATAAGGAGACAAATTAGACTTAATGAAGAAAAAAAATAAAAAAAAAATAAAAAGGGAAGAGACGCTCCTTTTTTTTTTTTTTTGAGCAATGAAGACGCTGAATGTGGTTTTTATTTTTTTATTTTTTAGCAAGGAAGACGCTGAATATGGTATTTTTATTTTTATTTTTATTTTTATTTTTATATTTTTGTTTTGGAGCGAGAAAGACGTTGAATGAAATATATATATATATATATATATATATATATATATATATATTTTTTTTTTTTTTTTTTCTGGACGCCGAGACGGTGTGTTTTTTTTTTCCGGTGACCATCGCGTTAAATTGACCATCGCGATCAACCGACACCGTATTGCGAGGCATACATCGCGATGCAGAGACACCGCGATTGACCATCGCGATGTAGAGACACCGGATGCGAGAGACACCGCGATTTAACTATCAGCGATCGTTGTCACCACCGCTGATGAAATAGACACCGTATTGCAAAGACACCGCGATGAATATGGTAAAAAAAAATTTGGAGCAAGAAAGACGTTGAATGTGTGTTTTTTTTTTTTTTTTTTTTTTTTTGGACGCCGAGACGGTGTGTTTTTTTTTCCCGGTGACCACCGCGATAAATTGACCACCCCGATGCAAAGACACCGCGATCAAGTGACACCGCATTGACCACCGCGATGCAGAGACACCGCGATGCATTGACCACCGCGATGAAATGACAACGAGAAGAAGAAACACGGCGATGAAGTGACACCGCGGTGCAGAGACACAACGATGCAGAAGGCACGCGATCACGCAGACACTCTCGATGAAGTGACACCACGATCGAAATGATGGCCCCGATCATTGACCACCGCGATGCAAATGACCACCACCATTCATTAACCTCTGCGATCACGAGAGACACCACAATCTGAGAGATCACGATGAAGTGACACCGCGATCGCAGAGAGACCTGATGAAGTGGCTGACACCGCGATGCGAGACAACACGATGAAGCGAGAGACACGCGATGAAGTGACACCGCGATCACGAGGACACCGCGATGAAGTGACACCGCATTGTAGAGACACCGCGATGAAGTGAAACCGTGATCTGAGAGACACCACGATCACGAGAGACAAATGCGATGATGAAGTGACACGCCGCGATCAGAGACACCATGATGTAGAGACACCGTGATCTGAGACACACCGATCACGAGAGACACCGCGATGCAATGACCACCCCAATACACGCAGACACCACGATGCGAGACATCACGATGGTATAACATATACGATCGCAGAGACACGCGATCGCAGAGACACCGTGATGTAGAGATACCGTGATCGCAGAGACATCGCGATGAAGAGACACCACGATCGATGACCATCGTGGTTGCGACACCGCCGATGCGATGACCACCGTGATGCAGTGACACCCCCGATGCAGAGACGCCTCAATGAGTGACACCACGATACATTGACCACCCCAGATCCATTGACCACCTCAATGCAGTGGCCACCTCTTTTAATGCAGAGACATCGCGATGCAGTGACCACCCACGATCTGAGAGACACGCGATCACGGTGACCATCCCCGATCAGAGGCGCCGGATCGATGACCACCCCCGATCTGAGACACCGGATGCATCGATGACCACTCCCGATCGCAGACACCGGATCGTTGACTACCCCCTATACAGAGACACCACGATTAAGTGACACCGTGATGCACTAACAACCACGATGCAGTGACACCGCAATGCATTGACCACTATTAACAAGTCGAGCTCGATCTTGTTATATTTATTAAAAATTAAATGAATTCTAAGAAAGTAATCGACGTTACGAGCCGAGTCGAGCTATATCGAGTACTTAGCGAGTCGAGTTCGATCTTGCCTTTTTATGGGTTCATCGAGCCAAAACTTTATCAACATTTTATGCGGTGACAATGTCAATCATATATGCATGACATCAACAATTTATGCAGTGACATCGGCAATCAAATATGCAGTGACATCAACATTTTATGCAGTGACATCGATAATCATATATGCGTGACATCAACAATTTATGCAGTGAAATCGATAATCATATATGCAGTGACATCAATTCTCAAATGATTGTAAATTTTGGATGTTAAAATACATGAGCATAATTATTCAAATCTTTCAAAATTCATTTTATCTTTCAAGTTCTCAATCTAAACAATCAATTGAATTCAAAAGAAACTATAAATTAAACAAAGTACCACATAAAAATATTCATAACAAAGTACCACAACAAACTTTTTCACCTTTGATTTTATTATAAAATATTGTTTTATTATAATTCAAAAAGAATTATTCGAGTCGAGTATTAGATTTGTGTTGAGCTCGATCTTGTTATATTTTATTGAAAATTAAATGAATTCTAAGAAAATAATCAAGCTTACGAGCCGAGTCGAGATATATCGAGTACTTAGCGAGTTGAGTTTGATCTTGCCTTTTTATGGCTCGATCAAGCCCAAACTTTTTTAGTCGACCTCGAGCTTTAGGGAGTATCGACTCGACTCGGATCAATTACGCCCATAATGTGAATGACACTACATTTATTTTATAAATTTATCAAATTTGTGTATCAAATTGTAAGTGCAGTGACATCAATGTCGATGATAAAGTTTATTTCAAATCATACACAAATCCACCATCAAATTAATGCCACTGCACAAATTTTCTTTCAAATCAAACTCAAATTTATAAACGTTTTAGCAGCCTTATTATTATGGTATTTTAACTATGCTATCATGAGTCCATTAGAAGCAAGAAAATTAAAGTGCACAGTTGTATATGGAATAAAGTGATCTTATCGAATAGAAATAGTGACCACCGTGATGCAGTGACACAACACATACGCCAGGTGACTCATTTTTTTTGTTAAATGTGAATTTGTATTATAATCAAGGTATGTAATAGTACAAGATTATTACATCCTAACTCAAATAAAAAAAATGGACAAGGGGTCATATGACATTTAACTCATAGAGCTTATCCCAGAACTACAACACCCTAACAGTTGAGAACAAAATATCATCATCGATCTGATTAAAAAAAAAAAAACACTTTGTTTGATACTGAAATTGCATTCCCAATTTGCAAAGAGCTACACAATGGTACACAAGAAGCTTGCATACACATCTGTAAGATACAATAAAGTATTCAAAAAAATCCAAGTCAACAAGTTGGAGCAGGACAGGGCGATACAAAATCAGAAACAATAGCAGCACGGATAATCAAGATATCATAATACCACCAGATTGCAAAAGCCATCAGCACAAGAAAGTCCAAAGCAGGCCTGATAACAAATGAAGAGCGGCAAACAATCCGTAATGAGATATTGAACAACCACGGTCAAGAGCCCTAAAATCTTGAAGGTTGTATAGAGATCGTGGAGCTTATCATTCATGAGCACAAATGAGGCAACCTGACATGACAAACCAACCTCTTGGTCGCAAAAACATCATCATCCAAAACACATTCATGCTAGCAATCCCGAACAACCACAAGCAGTGAGGCTTGACATGAGCAAAGTCAGCAGGAACATAACAAAAACAATCATATATCCACCCATATTATTAATGCAGAGCCATATCCTGAATAAAAGGCATGAACAACGAAGATCGGAGAAACATTAGCAATCAAACAAGGGTAGCATGAGCATTCAATGTGGCTACAAAATGAGTCAAATCCATGAAAATTAGAGAATAGAGATCTCAACACATTCAATGTGGTGCTACAAGCAACATCATCACAAACCCCAAGACTTTGTATTCTTCTAAACATCTAAGTAGAACTAAGCTACAAATGAATCCATCACTCTACCTCCTTACTTCCCTACTTCATTCATTCCAAAAGAGCATTCTTCAATCTTTTTTAATAGCCTGAGAAAAGTCAGCTCCCGAATTTGCATCATTTTGAGACCGCTCCCATAATGAGTAGCAAAACAACATCAAATTTGCACCAAGCAAATAAATTATTCAATAACCACCAAAAGCAGATAGAACATGTAGCATCCAAAACAACATATAAAGGGCATGCAAATCAGAAAGGCTAAAGATTTGAACCTGCACGTAATAGCCATAATAAAGCTAGCAAAAAACAGTATAGAAAAGACACAACCTGTTTCTTCAATCTTTCTTCAGTGCTCTTTTTATTCAGGTTGTTCAATGTCACTGCATAATTTTTTTTCCAAATCATACTCGAACCCTCCATCAAATTCATGTCACTGCACTAATTTTCTTCAAGTCAAACTCAAACCCACCAACAAACCTAGTTATAAACTACGGAAAATCCCCGGAAAACACGTTATACCTAAATCAAGAAAATGCAAGTTAGGGCAAATAGCATTTGGCAATCCAGGCATATGAATAGCTACAGATGAGGAATTTCCATGAAGATCAAGTGAAACAAGTTTATAACATAAGTTCCAAATCGATGTCGGTAATGACCGCTTTAAGAAAATTTTCACTCAAATCAATAATCGATTACGATCAAATTCATTGAAGATTATTGTAGAATTTTCTTTACTTCCTTCCTGATTACGAATTTGTTTACCTAAACGAGCGATTCTACAATATTCTTCCACTAAGTTTACATAATCGAATTTTACACTCAAATGATTGTGGAAACTCTAAGAAATGTGTAATCGGAGGAAAATTACGTGTAAAAAATATATGATGGTCAAACAAATACAACAACCAATTGCACATAAAAATCAAAGTCACAATCACTCAACAAATATAAAACCTTGCCTTCAACCGAGCAGATCAATCAAGTTTCTTTGAAACAGTTTCATCCCCAAAGACTCGAAGATCGCCTTGCTCTGGGCCTCTTGAATCCACACCGTCCTTGTTGTTCCTTGTGAAAATGGAGATTCTCTCATCTCTGGAACATCGAGTCTATGAAATTCAGCATTCCCGACATCGAGAATTTTGCAGCAGCTGTTTGAGCACCGGAATTCGAAGGCGGTCGGAGGGAAAATCAACAATTTCGTCGCCGGCGACTTCGGGTAAGCTGGATTGATTGATGATGTTCTTCATCTTGTTGGATCCATTGCCATAAGTGCTCTAACGCCTCAATCTCGTATTGAGCAACTGGAAAACGTTTTTTTGATATGGAGGGAGAAAGGGGTAATTTAGGAAACTTGGATAAAAAGTGTCCTTATAAACAAATAAGATTTAAGTGTGTCCTAAATGCCTATTAAGTGTTCAAACTAGTCCTTATAAACAAATAACCAATTATTTAATTATAAATTTATGATTAAATAACTTATCGAGTCGAGTATTAGATGAGTCGAGCTCAATTTTTTTTTATATTTATACAAAAATGAATTTCACAAAGCTAATCGAGTTTACAAACCGGGTCGAGATATATATATATATATATATATCAAGTTCTTGATCAGTCGAGTTCCATTTCGTTGTAGTTATTCTTGACGGGTCACAATGAGAGTTTTTAATTTTGCTTAAATCGGTTGTATAGTTAAATGACAAAATCTCTTTGTCACACAATTATTAAGGATTATATTTTGTCACCAAAGCTTTTATCCCAAAATTTATCACGGGAAGTGCATGCGAGGCTTAGGCATCCAGTGAAGCTACGGTGACAAAATGTATTTTTCCTCACTTGTAATACAATTTCGGGTGATAAACAAAATCATTGTCACTAGAAACAGCCATTTGTGACAAATCTTCTATTTGTCACAGCAGGTTTGTCACGAAAAATTCTTTTTTTTGTAGTGACAAAAAGTGTAAAATGATTTATATTTTGAAACAGAGGTAGGAAATAACATTGATATTTATGAAATTAAATCCGGGATGAAGACAGTTCCCATATATTTTTAAATACAAAATAAATTGAACATATAATTTATGTATGGTGTTGATGAGATTAATTTGACACAGAACGTCTTGGTCTTGAGACCTTAGTATTTACTGTTTCGGTAAAAGTTATGAGTTTTCCTTCCTACACTCTGAATTGACACTTTCTAATGTAAAATACTAGTGAATCCCACGCCGTGCAAGGCACGGTGTGTCCGTGAGGATGTAAACGTAGAAGTTGAAAAAAATGTGAAAGTCATATAGTTTAAAAGATGAAGCATTCACATAAAGCGAAATAATTCTGATAATGCGTTTTTATTTATACTTAAGCCATATAGTTCAAAAGATACATAGGTATAGTTACTGTAAACTTACAAAAATACTTTGGAATATGATGATTGCAAAAAGTTACAAATAATGCATTTTTATTGATTCCATCCATTGTTTATTTTAGTCTATGATACTCAGCATTGATATAACATACATCGGAAAATAGGAATAAATATTAATGTGATTTTTTCATCCGTTTTCATAAACTCCGGAAAAGAAACTGTAATAATAATAATACAATATATTTATTTTATGTATTCATAGTGACATTCGAATCCGTATAATTCTTTTTAAAAAAAAAACCTTAAAAAAAGGCCAAACGTTGCATCGATGTGTATATGAATATCAATGTGTGTATAAATATATTATATCACAAAAAGATTACATGAACGTTCATTATTTCCTTTTTTTTTTAATACAATGCCGTTCTTTTTTTACTAATAACCTTTTTTTTAGGTGACGGCACATGTCAAGCATACAACCTACCGTACGATGTATTTATTATATCTATTCATACTCATATTCGAATCCGTATAATTGTCTCGATAGAAAGAACGAAAAATCAATAATAACAGCGTATTACTAACAAAAAAAAATTGCTTGAGATGGAACTCAAACATATATATATTTTACTTCATCATACTCATTAATATAACATACATCAGGAAATAGAATTAAATATTAATGTGATTTTTCATCCATTTTCATAAACGACGATCATAAACGAATAGGAAAAATATAACAACAACAATACACTATATTTAATAGGTATAATTCTTTCTAAAGAAAAAAAAACTACACAGAAGATGAGAAAGTGATTGATATAGATATGTATATAGATACATCATATCACATAGATGTATATATAGATACATCATATCATAAAATAGATACATGAAACTTCCTTCTCCAATTTTCTGTTTTAAAAAAAAAAATTCCGTTATATTTCTTTTTTAATTTTTTGTTTAACAAAGAATATTAATGTACTGTTCTGATCCGTTTTCATAGACGACGATGATAGATGAGTAAAGAAAAATATAATGAAAATAATACAATACATTCAATAGACATAATTCCCTGTAAAAAAAGAAAGCTTAAAAAATAAGAGATAGTGATTAATAGTGGATGTGTATGTAGACACATCATATCACATAGATGTTTATATAGATACATTGTATGACATTCCGTATTTTTTTTTTTAATTTTTTTTTTTTGGGTTTATCAAAAAATATTAATGTGATGTTCTCATCCGTTTTCATAAATGATGATTTTTTTTGTCCTAGATGTGTATATAGATACATCATATCACATAAATGTACAAACATATTGGATACATCATATCAAGAAATGGATACATAAATCTTCCCTATGATTTTTTTTTAATACAATTTCGTATTTTTAAAAAATAAGTCATAATTCCCTGTAAAAAAATAAATCTTAAAAAATAAGAGAAATTGATTAATAGTAGATATGTATGTAGACACATCATATCACATAGATGTTTATATAGATACATTGTATGGCATTTCGTTTTTTTTTTAATTTTTTTTTTTGGTTTATCAAAAAATAATAATGTGATGTTCTCATCCGTTTTCATAAATGATGAATTTGTTTTGTTCTAGATGTGTATATAGATACATCATATCACATAAATGTACATACACATTGGATACATCATATGAAGAAATGAATACATGAATTTTTCTTATGTTTTTTTAAATACAATATCGTTTTTTTTTTTTTTTTTTTTTGGTTCAAAAGAACCACACTATTTTTTTTTTTCCAAGCTTGACACGTGTCAGCCACACATTCATTTACGTGTCAACCCCAGAGCTTGACACATGTCAGCCCCACATTCATTTTGGGTCTCTTTACATAAGATATAGATCAGAGCTTGACACGTGTCAGCCACACATTCATTTTGGGTCTCTTTACATAAGATATAGATATAGATTTCAACTTATGACAATTTGTCATTTAAAAAAAAAAAGACAATTTGTCATATAGTGAAATATATATATATATATATATATATATATACATCTAAGTTTATGGCCCATGCATAATGCACGGGTTTTGAAAAAACTAAACAATTATGAAAATGAGAACTTATGCTATATTTAACGACAAAAAATTATTTTTGATAAAAAGAGCTAAATATTTATAAAATGCCACATTGATAATGCGACTAAGCAATTGTTACATTTTTTTTTCAATTGAAACCTAATATTTAGTCACGTGTCCTCAATTGTTACATCTCAAATGTTTAAAATTGGAAATTGACGCAAACATATATCCTATTACAACAGAAAAAGAAGCAATTAACCAAAAAGTATTGTGCAACATAAAATTTGCAAAAATAGTTAATATACATGCCGTCTTGTTGGAAGTGCGCACCTCACCAGTCACCATATATCGTCTGCTCTGCTCTGCCGGTCGTCTTGTTGGAAGAGTGCGTACCTCACTGCAAATCCACGCCGTCTTTCCTTAAGTTTAGGAGCATCATATCTTAGACACGCGCATGTTCGTTACATAATTCTCCTAAGTACCGAAAATGTTTCCAAAATTATTATTAGATTGAAATCAATAATACATGCCGATGGCGCCAAATTTCAAATAATTTGAAATGCGGTCATGAACCTGAGAAGTCTTAGATTCGAATCCGTCTCGAGTTCGAATCCCTATGGAGGCAATTTGAGAGTCCTACAGCACATATTCCTCTTATGAAAGTTATACCCACATTATATACTATGTTTGTCCACTAATGTGGTGATAGATAATTGTATTGTTTTTCCTTTATTTGTAATTAAAAAAAATCAATAATACATGATTCGGAAGTGTACAAACACACCATCACAGATTGAAAATGCACCGCCGGGAAAGCTCGATCGATCGATCAAATGCAATTCTTTTTATCATTCAATTGTAATATATATATATATATATTGGATGGTACATTATTTCCGCGAACATCAAAATTTCCACAACTAACAATAGCTTAATTAATTATGGAATGGGTATATCATGCATCAAAGTCAGAAAAATCCATATTTTGAAAATAAAATGCTATTAAAATCAGCAGAGCCATAATACAAACTGGGATGAACATAGCCACGAGCGGTGGTGGCGGCACTGACGGCAACAGCAGGGGCGGCAGCAGGAACACTGCTAATGCGAAAATAAGCAAACGTGTCGCTTGTGTTAAGGCGAAGTGTATCGCCATTGCATCTTGATTTTTTGCAGCCATTGATGCCGGTAGTTGTTTTTTCATTTTTCTTTTTCACTTAATGATATAGAGATGTAAAAAGTTTACATCAAAACTTATACAATATATTAGTTGACATATAATACAGTCTTATATATAGTGTGTGTTTCACTATTTTTTTTTTGAAGGAGTGTGTGTTTCACTATTATATACAAGTTTTCTATAAGGTATATTGGTAACTTTATTCATCATCTTATTTACTTACCTTTCACGGGGATTTATTTTGACGGGTAAGTAGACCACTGTTTAAGAGCACTTGCAGTAGATACCGTAAATCATTTAAACACTCTATTTCAGATTTTTCAACAGGAAAAATAACACCTGCAAACAATCTTTATTTTTTTCAGAAAGAAAATACTGATTCTGTAAAATTTTATTTACGTATACAATATTCCTACAAATTCTATAAACTTTTCTTTATATCTGCTTATGCCACTTATCTATATAACACTTTAGATTATGTTGATGGTGTTTTAGAAAAATCGATCCCCTAAAATGAAGAAAAAAATTGACATATCCTCAAAGTTTTGTGTTTTATAATTGATTAGAATTCTTTTAAAGATACATTCAAGATCTTAATTACTTTCTTTTTCACAAATATTTGTTTTGACGCGTAAGTGGACCACCGCGTATAACTAATGTTCGGTTTTACTTATAATACCTAAAATCAAAATGTGTTAAAACCGCACCGAACCGATATAAAATAGTTTTGTTTTAAAATTTTATAGTTAAAACCAAACCAAATCAAACCAAACCAAAACGATAATAAATTGGACACGTGTCTAAATCGTTGCTGATGTTATTCAGCTACGAGTTAGATTGTATTGAGCGGTAATGTTGTTGCGTTATCATTATGACGACAAAAGTGTTGTATTTATTGTTGAAAGTTTGGTCTATTTGAGTTTGTTTTGTATATCAAAACGGTTAAGGTTATATGAATGGATGATACTTCTAGTTAATTAAAAGGAGTCATATGATGGTTTATGCTTGAGATATATATTGCATGAGGTTCCGTGTAGTTTTGGTCCTCCCACCTAAGGGCTATTGATTCACCGTGATTAACCTCATCACCCATTTGTTGGGCATGAGGTTCCATGTTGACACTGAGTTCTCTAGTCCTCCCGTCTAAGGGCTGTTGATTCACCGTGATTAACCTCCTCACCCCAGAGGCGGACCCATCATAGACAAAGGGGTCCATAGACCCTCAAATTTTTGGTACCCCTCTAATCATTAACTATATTAAAAGAGCCAATGTGTTTCTCCTCAAAAGTGTTTCCCCCTCGGGTGTTTCCCCTTAAAAGAGTTTCTTCATAATTTATTTATTTCAATAAATATAATATTCGTTAATAAAGGATATACAATACCATTAATAAAAAAGATAAAAAACTAAGGCGCTAACCGTTAGTAGTTTTTTTCCGAGTGTGGATGGCTTTTTAATCCATGGTAGTATTTATTTTAACTTTAGCACTTCATTTATTTTTTTCTCAAAAAATAAAAATAAAACCAGTAATAAAATTTTCTCAAAATAAATAGATAGGATAAGAATTGGAAGAAAAAAAAAGACTACGTTAATAAATAAAATAAAAATAAAAAACTAGATAGGATTATTGATTAAATGACCATCATAGAAAAAAACCGTAGATTGATAGAATTTTTTTATTTGATCATTAGATTGATAGAATTGATTAAATCATTATCTCATTTTTATATTATATAATTTTTTTAGGAAGTTATATTATATAATTAAGGGTTTATTGTCAAAAAAGACAATTCAAAGAGGACAGTGGAATATTTTTTTGGGTAAAAATGAAAATGATAAAATTAAGTGTAGTATTGGTGTGTTTTAGAGTGTTTAATCTTTTTTTATTGATATCATTAATTATATGTTCGTAAATAAATTTGTATTGTAACGAATCATGATCAACCCGAGTTTTCCTCAAATGGTGGTGAATTAAGAATGTTTAGAGAAGTCAAAAAAAAAAAGAATGTTTAGAGTTCTAAAAGCATCATGTTGAATAAGACTAAAGGCTATGTTTGAAATCAAAGCCAAATCCTCGGGCACCGAATTGACTGACATCAGATTAGTCAAGTCAGTGATCCGGAAACCAGAGCCTTACGCATATATATCATAATCATTTTTAAGGGGTTGGAGAAGAAGAATATGTTTATTTTATCAAGGAGGGAGTGGATTGAACCTTGATTTTCTGCAATTATATTTACCACTAAACCATATATATTTCTTATATATCATGGTCATTATTAAACCTTATCCAATTTCAAACATAAATTTAATTTACCATACTCATTCAATCTCATTATATAAATAGATATTTGCCGAGAAGGACAGATTTACTAATAAATCGGGATTCAAGGAAACTGATTATTAATCAGGACAAAAATAATGTAAACTTTCAACAATACTTTTTTCATTAATTTTTTAAAAAATGTCATGATATACGCCTGAACTCTTTCACGTTCGGTTACGATCCTTAAAAATCTTCCATTTATTCTTTTATACCAAAAAAAGGATAAAATGTCAGATACTCCTTCAGATCTGGTTACGATCCATAAAAAATTGCCATTTAATGCTTTTATACCCAAATAAAAATAAAACATCAATGGTACTATATCGTTCCTAATTATAGACACATGTTCAAATTTCACATTTTAAAGCCTATTTTTCTCTAAAGCTCTATGTTTTCTTTCAATTTTCATTAAGAATTTACAAAGTTACTTTTACTCAATTTTAATTGGTAATTTTAATTGTCTCAAACATATATAAGATGAAGCATAGGTACAATTGTTACAATTGCACCCTAACACCATTCTTTTTTAAAGACTAGGCGTTCACATATTCGGTTTTCAATAACATAAAGTAAGTTATTACACAATATCAATAATCCACGGTCACAAATCCATACTAAAAATAACACATACTCTACGTTAAATACAACACAACATACGCGTGCACACACTTAGAGTAGAACACTCCACATTTAGTGCAATTCTTTAGCATAATTTAAAATCGTTATTCAATGTGTAATAATGAAATTAATTGTGAAGGTAATCAAGTTGATGCAATTACCATCCTTATAGACAGTGGTGCATCTCACACTTTCCTAGACCAACAGGTTAATTACCAAGGAGGTGCAGTGTGACATAACCGACTCACCGCATGTTAATAATCACAATAGTAGATGTAAACAAAATGGTGAGTGAGTTTGAATGTCTTACTTGCCATAGATCATGCAATGGGTTAAGTTCCAATAAGACGTGAGATTGATGAAGTTGAGAGGATGTGACATGGTATTAAGAGTGGATTGGATGAAATGGTACAATCCAATGGTCTTGACTTCAATAAAACATAGATGGTTTCACTAACAAGAGAGAACAAATTAAACTGAGAAGTTACACATTAGAAGCTTAACTTAAGATTATCAGCTGTAAAATCATTACTAAGGAATTGAGAAAAGGGAACTATGGACTCCTCGGGTGCTTCAATTTGATACAAAAACATGCCCTGAATCTTGTGCCTATTGAACTTACTCATGTTTTAGAAGAGTATCATGACGTGTTTGCGAATTCCCAAGATTGCCATCGAAGAAGGGATATGTGCATCCCATAACTTTGAAAGAAGGTGTTGGACATGTGAAACTAAAACCTTATATGTATGATCACTGTCAAAAGGATAAAATAAAATAGTTGGTGGATCAAATACTACAACGGGGATTATACAACCAATAGTAGTCGATGGCGGACGCAGAATCTCGGTAAAGAGGCGATAAATTTTTAAAAGACAAATGAAATTTTTAAAGGGGCAAACAAGATGCATACAACATGTATTAGTAGAATTTTCCGGATTGAGGGAGCGATTTACTCCTTAATTTATATCTAAATCGCCAATCGATAGTAGTCCATTTTCATCACTCTTGCTCCTTGTGAAAAAGAAAATTGGAACATGGAGATGTTGTGTGGATTACAAAGGTTGAATGACATGATCACAAAGATAGCTACCATATTCCTCTAATTGTTGAATTGTTGGATGAGTTAGGAAGTGCTAGGGCATTTTCAAGAATAAACTTGAGTCTGGATTCCATCAGATTCGATGACGGTATATCCGAACACCGCCTTTATAACTCATCATGGCCGTTTAGATTTCAAAGTGATACCATTTGAAATATAGATACAAAGATAGATATCTAATTATTATTTTTGTCGAATATAACATTATTAATGTCCTTAATATATGTAGCATGTATGCTTAAATCATGTCATGTATATGAAGTCTATTTACCAAAGTTAGTATTAAATTTGATAAAAATATACCAGATATTGAGCTCGCGATGAATTATTTATTCAATTGGATAAAAAAATGCTTTGATAGTGATATACTTTTCATCAATTTTGGACAATTTTTTTATTTTAGGAAAGACAAAATATTATATTTAGAATATAAACATGATCCGAAATAGAAATGATACATCATTAATATTTTGTATATTTGTAATAATATTATTTAGCGTATTATAACTAATGCATTAATACATACTTGATAAATATGTAATATTATTTTATATTTATAATTTTGCAATTTCACAAACTTCATTTAACTATAACACGTCGCCTTGAACGACGCAACTCTTCTTAGTAATATTAAAAATGTGTATGTATATTATTTGAATAATCTACATCAGATTATCTATTTAGTTAACCTGGTTAGAAAGTCTTTTCTAGTAAACATTCCTGAGTCCGCGGTGCCTCACCCCTTTGTTGGGCCGGGAGGTAGACCGGGGATGTCGCTTTGTAACACATTCAAAAACATGAGTTGGAAATGGCTTTTTTTTTTTCTGCGTTCCACATACTACTTTCGTCCCTAAATAATAGTAATCGTTTTACACAACAATGATTTCACCCATTGAATACCTTGGAATAACAGAATACAATCATTAGTTCTTTCTCAATTGCATTGTCTACTCACTTAGCACTTTGAGAGTGCAATGTAATAGCTAGTACCCCTCACCCCTCACCCCGCCCGCGCCTCGACCACTACTACGTCATGTGGATCACACAACGTAAACACTTACCTTCTTGCATGAGATCAAAAGCTTTGTTTATATCTTCAAATGGAAGATTATGTGTAATCAGCTCATCAATTTGTATTTCCTGCAAAAGAGGGGAAGAGAAAAAAAATAATAGTCCCAATCTTTGTGCGAAGCTGTTGGTTCAAGACACAGGAAATAATCTGTAATTACCTTGTTTAAATACATCTCAACTAGAGAAGGGATCTCAGATTTCGGCTTCCATCCTCCATACAAGCTTCCTTTCAGTGTTCTTCCGCTTAGAAATAATCCGTAGTGAGCTGACATTTCTGGGTTCGTTTTTGGTACACCGAGCGTAATAGCCTGACCCCATCCCTACGGAAAAAAAAAATTTATATCGACTCTGTATTACAGACCAGAAATGATTTAGGTACGCAAAATGTGCACAAAAGGCTACTACTTCTTTTTTTTTTCTTTTTTCCTTTTGGGTTTTTTGTTTTTGTTTATGTAAAAGTACGGATTAGATCATTTTCAGTGTCTTTTCAGTGTATATTTTCTGTGTACCTATCACTCTTGAAGTACAGAACATGGTCAGTCGGTTTTGAATTAGTTTGTTTGTGCTGAAGTTGAATCACACACGCCTTGATTTTTATAAATAAGTGAGGTGGACCACTGATTCATAAATCATGAGAAAGATGTGGTTTTCGGTGAAAAGATTACCTCAGAACAAGACTGCAAAGCTGTGGAAATCATTTTGTGTCTCCAATGCATTCAAATGCGTAATCTGCCCCTCCATCGGTCATGCTCTTTATAATCTGGAATGATAAAACACTTACGATTATAATATAACAATCTTTTTGCATTTTACAAACAGTAAAACTCATTTCATACTTACAAAAACACAAGATTTAGTATATAGCATATGGGGTTAAATTGAAAAGAGTGATCTTTCTTACTACAGCTCACCTGATGAATCGGTTCTTCACACTCGTTTGAGTTCAGAAAATCCGTTACTCCAAATGCCTTTGCTGCACAAATTGGTTTCCAGATCAATGAAACCACGATGATAAAGACTTTTCTTATCTTGCAATCTAAGGATATGACAGAATCATAAAAAGAAAACCTATTTCTTTCTTCTCGGGATTAGAGTCAACACCAATGATTCGAGAAGCTCCCCTACAATCTAGCACCCTGTGCCACCTAATAAGGGCATTTTATGGCATGTACAAGGTGAAATACTATCATCTCAAAGAGAATCTTAAAAGCTTTAAAGTGTTCGGAAACGAAATTTATTCAACTATTCACTTCAACAAAAAGATAGGTTCTTGCTAGGCCTTATCAAGTCATTGATTATGACAAAGAACATATACTCACAGAAAGACCAACTGCTCCAAGCCCAAAAATTATGACAGTTGAGCCTTCAGATATATCAGCAACCTTCCAAGCTGCACCTAGACCTAGTAATTGTATTAAGGTTCAGTGTCGGATCCAATAAATATATATATACACTAGGGAGAATTCATCTACTTTTCATTACATCCAAATTTAATATTGGATAGACCTAGTAAAAAAAAAAAAATCACTGTGAACTACCTGCAGCAACTCCACAACTGAGCAGGCATATTTTCTCTAGAGGTGCGTTCGAGCTGATTTTGACAGCACATCCAGAGTGCACGACTGTGTACTCACTGAAACTAGAAACCGCACAGTAGTGGTAAATAGGCTTCCCTTTCACTGAGAAGCGTGTTTTCTGATCACTGTGCATTACACCTTTGCGTTCCAAACCAAGTACTTGACACATGTTGCTTTTACCCGAGGAACAATGTCTACATTTTGTGCATTCCCCAGTAAATAAGGTTAAAACTCGATCACCCTCTTGAAATTCAGTTACTTCTTCACCCACACTCTCAACGATACTATAATACAGAACAAAACAATGAACATGAAATCATTCAGCAAGCAGATGATTTCTATTAATGTAAGAGCTTAGTAGATTTTCGACGTATAAATGAGTAAAAAACTAGTAGTTCTACAGATTTTGACCTAGGACCAACGAGAAGGTATGTATGTATCATTGTATCTAGAATAATTGCCTTCAATCAAGTTGACCGTAAAGGTTGTAATTGGCTTTCTACAAGAAGTTATTGTACTTGTTACATCTAAGTTAGCATTTGGCTTCACTCTTAAACTTCAAATATAGTTCTTTGCTTGAGCGGAAGTCGTGGCAAAAAGTCCACATTATTTTACCAGATGGAAAAATTGTGCAAAAACCTGATTTCATTAACATTAGTAGCAAATACCCCTTATTGCTGTAGTAGGCACTAGGCACAACGATAATAACTAGCTACTCATACTCTCTATTGGTTACGAAACTTCTTATATGAACGTAATTTATGCAAAGTGGACACAATAAAACTGAAGATGAGATAAAACACCACGAATCAGGACATTATATATAAATGTGGAAGAAAAAACATCAAAAATCAGCTAACCCTGACGCTTCATGCCCGAAAATTCGTGGAAAAAT
The DNA here is from genome assembly GCA_026214975.1 of Gentiana macrophylla. Lineage (NCBI taxonomy): Eukaryota > Viridiplantae > Streptophyta > Magnoliopsida > Gentianales > Gentianaceae > Gentiana > Gentiana macrophylla. The sequence goes on along the minus strand of CM047814.1, from coordinate 95,728,510 downwards.
GGGAATTTGCGCCTGCAAAACGAGTAAGTGAATGGCCAGTCAGAAGCATACTTTTCAAGGAGACATACATGTGTACTGTGTATTAGACACACTTTGATAAAGGTGGCTTTACTTATTGTTTCCAGATAGCTTTTAAGAGGGGAATACAAGTGCCTATGCATGTGTTAGAGTTGACAAACATACAAGTGTGTTCGTGTCTGTGTTTGTGTTGGGCAATTTCCCCAATAATCTCAAGGTTTTTCAGATTAACCTCTACCAATTATCCAATACTTTTAAACCCGAAGCTTTCTTAAGTCTTAATGACAATGAAAGCTACACTCCAATGAAGATACATAAGCTAAAGGGCGAAGGCGGGATGATGATTGACCTGAGAGAGCCAGGCATTGACATCACTACGACAAAGAGAAGTGCACACCACTTTAATACGAATCTCCATAGGAAGAGGTGGGCTGACTTCCACCTCCTCCATTACTAGTGGCTCTCCAGCTCCCCATGCTACTGCAGCTGAACAATTTTCAATTCAAGAAGATGATGAGATATGAAAGTGACTATATTATATCCACGTGAAAGAAGAAAGAAAGAAAGAAAGAAAGAATATCACAAGTGCAGAAAGGATCAATCAATTGTCAAGAAAGCAAGACAGAAAGAAAGAGAAAATACGGACCTCTACAGGTGATGGTTGTGCGCTGAGGTAACGTTGAGGCCTGCATTTTTAGCTGTTAATTAACTTCCACGCAGCAGTAAAACAAGATCAAAGGCCAAACATAATGCAGAACTTCATGCTGCTTCTACTTTTCTTTTCACAATTGATGACATTCGAGTCTATTTTAAGTGTGATGGTTAATAAAAAATCTACAAGCTGAATTAAAAATATCATTTCATCATTAACATGTTCTACACCAAAATTAAATGCAGTTCAATTCAAAACAATTCAACACACATCTTCAGTGCTACATACAAAATAAAAAATTAAAAAGTAACGAACGTTGCCTACCATTTCTATCAGAATTGCCCCATGTATTCAGCAACTGACAAGCCCCCCTCAGTAATCCTACCATAAGTCAAGTTAATGCAAAATGTTATGAGATAGAAAAATTTGACAATAATAGGGAACTTCTTATACAAATGCCCCGCTAAGACACAGCTCGTCATTACGACATTACATTCTACCCACTATTGTTTCCACCAAATCTTGTGGTTTCTGTCTTCCCAACTCGATTCTCTGTCCGCTACAAGAACAAACATCCTCAGACTACAAACATATTGAGTTATGATGAAAGATAAGTCTAGACACACAGAAAAAAAATAGATAAAAGATAAGAACCATACATACACGACGGAACGGAAACCATGGATAGATTAACAAGTTTCCATAAACCTGATGACAATGGATTGGTTTGCTCCATATGCATCGTAATCAGAAAAGAGTAAACACAGTATGCAAAACAAAACAAAAAAAAAGTACAGTCCCAATTAGAAATGAAATGTAAGCAGACAGTCTTACAATTACCAATTAAATCAACGGAAATACGTATAGTTAAAGCATGAGAATTTCTCCTCAAGCTGATGATATTCGATGTTACAATCGCACCCAAAAAAAACAAAAAAAAAAAGCTAAAAACAAAACACCATTTCTTGAAGAAATAAAGTAGATAAGAAGCTTACCTGCTTCAATTTGGTTGGAGACTGAGAAAAATCGAAGTCCACACCCAAAACAAAACAATCCACGAACTTTGACTTGAAGCCGCAGAAGGATTCGCCGGAAAGCAGAGCAGGTGAAGCTGAAGGAGGCTACAATGACTTTGGTCCGAATCGGTTGGTTTGGTGTAATTTTTGCAGGATCCCACTCAAAAAAATTTGTAACTATATTCAATATTACATGATATTGGAATGTAATGCACGTTTTTCTATTTCAGTTCATTTCGATATTTGTGTATGATTCTAATGTTGGCGTATGATTCTAAATTAATAGAATGGATAAAATTTTATTTTAATGAAATAAAAATGATCACTTTCATCAATTTCGAAAATGGATGGAATGATAATAGACAAAACCTGCTAAAAAGAGATAATAGACAAAATCACTAGGTGGTGAGCAGGAGTAATGTGAGGTGCGATGGGGCGGGAAAAGGTAGGAAGGTAGGGTATGGTTAGGTATGTGGGTAGGGTAGGTTAAGTGGGTCGGGTTAGGTAGGGTGGGTGGTGAGGTAAGGTTGGATATAGTAAAGTGGATGCAGGTTGGTAAGGTATGTGGGTAGGGTAAGGTAATGTAGGGTATGAAGGATGAGTAATGTATTGTACAATATGGGTAGGGTGGTGGACAGGGTAATGCAGGGTGTTATGGCATATGTTATTAATTGGTAAAGCCTCGCCATTACTTATAGCCAGAGTGTCATTACCATTATAGCTAGTTCACGTGACAACTATTGAGATGAAGTCACATGATTAGTTGCTCTTTCGTCACGGTACCAAACATTGTCCCTTGTTGACTGAAGTGTTACCATGAATGTTGACATATGCTTGGGAGTTCCACCATTTGATGTGCTGTTGAAGTCAGGATCATACTTATGCCAGCACATGGTGGTTGTATGGCCACTTTTGCCACACAGTAGACAAGCCATTATGTTTCCACTATTAATATGTGTTCTTTTACCGATTCATCCGCCTCTAGCACGTCTGAAGATTCCTCTTCATCTTGAGCCTTGATTGAAGGACCTCATTTGCCATTTGGCCTAAAGTGTGCAGCAGTTTGGTGTGTGGAAAATTGAGCAGAGGTTGAGTCTTGCAAACTGACAACAATTGAGGGTTATGATCGAACTTTCATGAGCCATAAGCTAAGATCATACTTCATGTCAAGTCAAGGAGCCGATCTTGTTATATGATATTAACTATTGCAAATGTTAGGCATTGTGCCTGGAAAAGCAATAATATATATTTTTTAACTAAATAAAAGTAATATTTTTTTCTTTAACCTTTTACTTGCTTGGATGCATAGAAAGAAATGACAATGCAAGACAATCCCAGGTGGTTCGTTATGTATCCATGAAGCTCAGTGCATAAGTGTTATGTTGAAAGAATTGAGTTTATGGTATGAATTAGACAAATTTCATAATTGACTGGAGTTCGAGATCTCACAGTCAAACCTCCATTAGTGCCCCATAACACTTAGAGTGTGACTGCCTGATCCGGGTCGTCGGTGTTGGATACCTTAGTGATTGCACTTACACGTGAAAAAGGTTCATGTAGGATTGAACCGATTAGATATGATGATCCCGTACTAAATCCGTAACGAGAGATTCTAACTGAATCACAAGATGACCAGTTAGGATTAAATCTTAAAATTGATATGATTATAGACTCATGTATTTTCAGGGATGACATTTGATTTAGCGGTATGGTCGGCTAAGTAATGCATTCTTTAATCCCGGCCATCTTAGCTTCACTCATGGATCGGTAGCCGGGAATGTAGTCACAAAGATATAGTCCACTCATTCTTCTAAGAGGAAGTAGATAGAAGATTCTCTCGTTAGTTAATCCTGGTACCGATCAATTGCGCGCACCTCTAATATGATCAAAATATATCGCTCACTAGGGGTTAATGGTAATTCAATGATAAGATGTTACAGAGAGGTCTTATGGATGATGATGGGATCCGTATATGAACTGTCTGTTGAGGGTTATCCATAGATAATGGTTATATCACTGGCACTCAAAGAACTACTAGAGTAAGATGTTCTGTAATCTGAAAGAATGCAATCCCGGCTCTATGATTGAAAAGTGAAGTTATATTTATGAAAAGTAATTTGGTGTATCAAGATCAGATTGAGCATGTGCACACTTGTCACCATCCTAGATATTATAGGTGTAACATTCATTTGCTTTTATAGCCCTTAGATTGATTGTCTTGGGATATTGAATAGAAGTGGTTGTAACGGTCTAGTGCATATATGCATAGACTTGCACATTATCACCTTCAATGAAAATCATTTCCAAAAAGCTCAATTGAGCAAATTAATTCAAGTTATGTTTCTTTTTGTTGTTTACGTTGGTATCGGAGCTAGAAAGCTCACGCTATGGCGGCACCACCGTCTTCTCAAAACACCACTCCAGGAGCTGGTTCCAGTGATACCTGTTCCTTGGCGACTCCGGCCAGTTCTACCATGTCTGCGGTCTATTTGAGCTCATTTTCAGCTCCATATGGCATCTTCACTTCAATGACAGCTCCTCCGTCAATTGGACTGATGCAGAGTCCATTTCCGGAAAGTTTTGTGCCCAGTCTAAACTCGTCTATGTCTCCACTGATTCCGACCAGGCCATATTTTGGTCCCATGAGTTTTGCTCCAGTGCATACTCTCGGTGGTAATCTGAATCAAACTTGTTCAGTAAAACTAGATCGGAATAATTATCTATTATGGAGTTTACAGTCTTGCCTGTTGTAAGAGGACATAAGTTGGAACCCTTTCTCTTTGGTACTCACCCTCTGTCCTCCTCAGTTTCTGGGAGTGTCCAGTATAACATCTTCTACCATTTCTCCCATGAATCTGGCTTATGAAGAATGGATGGCTAAGGATTCTTTGTTGACTGGTTGGTTACTTGCCTCTATGACAGAGGAAGCCTTATCAGAAGTAGTTGGTTGTGCAACTTCACATGAAATCTGGAAAACATTGGAACTTCTATTCATATAATCAATGTGAGGCACATATGCTTGAGTATAAGAATGCACTGACAAAAGCTGAGAAAGGATCTAAAAGCATGGCAGATTACTTAGCCCAAATGAAAACCTATTCTGATAAATTAAGTGAAGCAGGTTATCCTATCACCAGATCTGAGTTAATCTTGGCAACTCTATGAGGTTAAGTAAGGAATATGAATTTGTTATTGTGAATTTGACTGCTAGAATGGGAGCTCTATCATGGCCCGAGTACAAGCCCAATTGATCACCGATGAGAGGTTAATAGCCATATTTAATCCCACAACTAGTCTTGATCTGTCTCAAGCATCGAAGAATGCGTCCCATTAGGACTAACAAATGAGTCCTATCAAGGCAGATGAATAGAAACAATGGTTATCAAGGTCAAGCGCGGGGTGGGCTCAAATCGAGAGAGGAGGAAGGTCTAGAGGCGGAGGTAGAAATGGGAAAAACAACAATGGCCCTGAACTCCATCTCATCGGTTGTATAACAGAATTTGGACATGTGGTATCCGAATCTTTGGTATAGATTTGATCAATTTCAACAATCCTATCATGCAAAATCAAATCAATCGGCTAACCAAAGATTCACCTCTCTTACTTTTTTCTGGACTGAGACACTTGCAGACCACTAATTGGTATCTCGATAAGTGGAGCCACAAATCATGTGACTTCAATCTTGTCAAACTTCAGTTGAGTAATGACCACAATGGCTCAGAAACTTTGGAAGTAGGTAATGGTTCTAGACTTCCTATAAATCATCTTGGTTATACCTCATTTCCCCCTTCACAATCTAATTCACCCTTAAATTGAAAGATATATTACATGTGCCTACTATAACTAAAGATCTTGTTAGTGTCTACAAATTAACATGTGATAATTACATTAGTGTTGAATTTGATAATGTTATTGCTTTTGTGAAGGACAAAATCACGAGCAAAGTCCTGGCTCCAAGGTAGATTGCACCATGGTTTGTATCTGCTTGGTAGTAAATGTGTAAATGAACGTCGATGTTCGATTCGATTCATTGTATTCGCTCGAAAAAGCTCGATTCGAGTTCGATTCGAACCTTCGAACGTCGAGCGAGCGTTAGGTATTTGATATTCGTCTATCGAGCCGAACCGTATCGAACACGTTCGGCTCGAACTATTTTATATTTAAAAAAAAACTATATATATATATATATTATTAAATTAAAATAGGAAATCAAAATCAAATTAGGGTTAGAAGTTCGAACATGTTCGAATGGTTCGAACATGTTCGAGCCGAACCGGACCGAACATGTTTCCTAATATTCCAGTTCGAACCCGAGCCGAACCTTGCTAAATTAAGGTTCGATCAGTTCGAGCCGAGCCGAACCTTAGGTTTGAAAAATTCGAGCCGAGCTCGAACCCTACCAGGGTTCGGTAGGGTTCGGCTCGTTTACAGCCCTATCTGCTGGTCCCACTATTGATGTAAGTCAACTAGATGATACTTTTTATGATGTTTTATCCCCATTTCTCATGCGTTTATTGATGTTTTCATATCAATTCGAGTCATTATTTGCTTAGTTTCATCCAAATGTGTATATAGTAATTATTATATAAAATATCATATTTTGATAGTTTTGTACCGGTTATAGTAACCAGAGCGTCGTGTCGGGTCTACGCTTGGTATTTTTGTGTTTTATTGTAGGATTATAGGTTAACCAAGACCCCGAGTGACGCCACGTGTTGAGCTAAACACGTATTTTGAGGGCTATAAGATTATGCCGGGAGCTATCGAGTTCAAACAAATCAATTGTCCTTAGTGTTTCTACCGTAGCCAATCTTCAACGGATATTTGACCCAGCTTAGAAGCATTTTCTGGAGAAGACTTATGAATGAGAGTCGTAGATGATGAAATGCGCTTTCCAACGCAATTTGAATAACATCAATTGGAGCTCTACAACTCAAGTTACGGTGATTTTACTGAGCTGCAATGAAATTGGCGCACGCCACTTATTGAGGCGCGCGCCAAACGTCACTGTAACTATTCAGAGAGTTTCAGGCCTTTAATGGCGCACGCCAAACCTTTAGTGATGCGCGCCAAAACGTCACAGGAGCAGTTTTCAGCCTTTAAAACCTAATTTTGGATCGAATTTATCAAATCTAACACCCCCAACTTCATCTCCTCCACTCCACTCCTTCCTTGCAGGCACCAAACCGCCCCAAGGGGCTGTTCTAGCCGGATTTTTTCACCAAAATTAGCTCTTGATTACCATTTTAACTATTAAGATTCTTAGTTTAATTTCTATCACTTTTTCTTGGAGATAGATACACTTGTGTATCAACTTCATTGATGGTTTTGGAAGCTTGAATGAAGAACATCAATTTCGAGCTCCTAGCTTTCGATTGGTAAATCTTAATCTTTACTTTGATTCAAGTGTTCTCATGATTATGAATGTTGATTTTGACATGTTAATGTTTATAATTAAGAGTGGCTAGTTCACCACTAGCCAAGATTATGTAATTGTAATAGTTGTTATCTCTATTATGTTGATTGGGAATGTTAGTTCATATATTTCATAGCCTTATGTGTTGTTGTTATCTTTTCCTATTTACACCGTATTGCTTGTTGGTGTTGGATTGATCACCTAGCACTAGCACACACACACTTAGTTGAGACCCGAAGGAGATGCTTAGTGTGGGAGAAGGAATAGGAAAACTGGAAGGTAAAATTGACCTTAATTGGAATTCGATTTCTTATCCTGAGAGTATTGACTTTGTCATTGCATTCAAGTTCATATCATGTTGAATCATTAGGTCTAGGGTTCTTAGACCAAGGAGGAGACATAGAGTAGTTTCATACACTCGAATGAGGGGAAACTACTAGCTTATGAGTGCACCGGTAACACACACTTGAACACCAAGGGAATGTTGGTAGGTAGTTCATTCCCATGATACTAGTAGAGATATACTTGATCATTGCATTGTCTTGACTAGGCTTTTTATAATTTTATCACCCTTTGTAGTAGTAGATTTTTAGATACATCTTCCTTCTTGTATTATTTGCGACTAAGATCAAGATAATGATAGCTTTTCGGTGTTCAACCTCACAATCCTCGTGGATACGACCTTGACCACTTACTAGACTACAATTGACCCGGTACACTGCCGGTTAGATTGAACATCTAGAGAAGTCCGATCAAGCTTTTTTTGGCGCCGTTTTCGGGGATTGTGTAACGGTTGATACTTATACTAGCTTAAAAATTCTTGAGAATAAGTCAATCTTTTCTAATATTTTCTATTTTGTTTTTGGTGCTTACCTCTTTGGTAAGTTACCAAGTGTTATTTGATTGTGTTCTTGTTGTTTCTCTTTTGTAGTGGATGAACCATTCTCGTCGAGGAAAGGCACCTGACACTCCCATTATTCCGGATATCAATACGTATATTAGGGATTTGGTTAAAGAGAAGAAAGGTAGTCAAGCTCGTCGTAGATTGGAACTTGGTGAAGAATCTTCCCAAGCATCATCCTATCAAGAAGAAGAAATGGATGAGAATCTTGAGAATGCACAAGGATGGCATAACCACGAAAATGCCCTTTTCGAACAAAATCTCTTAAATCCAAATGACTATCCTCCACCACCACCCCAAGAACCATATCCATATGATCCACCTCCAAATCCACACTACCAATATAGACCGCTTTGTGAGCAAGTGATGAGAGATAAATTTATGATCGTTTTTATGACATTTCGCCCCATTTCTGATACCATTTTGAGCATTATTGTATCGAATCAAGTCAAAATTACTAAGTTTTATTCAAATGTATAAGTAGTAGTTATTATATAAATTATCGTATTTTTATAAGTTTTTATAAGTTTTTGTACCGGTTTAGTAATCGGAGTGTAAATGTCGGTTCGTTTGGTATTTTGGTGGTTCATTGCGAGATTATACATTGACCAAGATTCCACGTAACGACATGTTTTGAGTCTAAAAGATGTGTTTAGAGAGTTAGAAGAAGGTGCCACAAGTTTATAAGTTCAACGAGCAAATTTTCCTAAGTACTTAAATTGTTACATATTTTCGACGGAGATTTGACCCAGCTTAGAGGCATTTTCAGGGGATGACTTCTTAATGAAAGTTGTAGATCTTCACATAAGATTTCCAACGCACTTTGAATCACGTCAATTGGAGTTCTACAACTCAAGTTATGGTCAGTTGACTAATCGATTCGGATTAGTAGAAATCCCGTAAAAAGACTCGACATTTGAATGGCTCATCAAAACGACATTTTATGAATAAGTTTCCTTCATAAAAGTTGTATATCTTCAAGAAATATTTCCAATGGATTTTGAATCAAGTCAATCGGACTCTCTACAACTCAAATGGTGGTCGAGTGGCTTAATCGATTCAATTTCGTAAAAAATCCCGCAAAACGTTCGGAGTATGAATTTGCTTATCAAGACGGCGTTTTCTGGAAGAGTCCTTCATGAAAGTTGTAGAGTTTTCCGAGAACTTTCTAATGACGTTTGAATCATGATTTTAGATGCCTACAACTCAAGATATGAATTTTAGAAGTTTTATTCCAATATATATAATTTTATCCGAGGATTTGCTGAACTGAGGGAGGTGTATATCATCATTGGATCCGGCCTGGGCCGGCCTAACCACCGACCCGGTCCGGCCCCTCAAGTTAGTCTATAAAAGCATACCTTCAGGATCAAATGCAATTGCCCCTCTTTTCTCCCCTCTTTCTGCTTCTTCTCGTTTCTGTTCTTTTCTTTTTTATTTTATTTTTTTATATATATATATGATATAAATATATATATAGTAGATCATGTATGTATATATATATATTCTATGTATTAATATATATGTGATATATATATATAGATCGTGATCTACTTTTTTTTCATCTCTTTTTTTTTCTTTTACTGTAAATATATATATATATATATCGATGTATGTATGTATATATGTTTTCACATATATAAATAAAATGGTTATAAAGATCGTTGAATGGCTTAATAATTATCGAAGATTGTTGATTTGATTTTGCTTTTGGCATGTTAGATCCGGTGGAAACGACTTCGATTCGATAATATAACCTAGGTAATATATTCTAAAATTGTTATGTTTATTATTTCTATTTCTATTTATATATGATATTAAACTAAAAATATATCTAAATAAGATATGAATCAATTAGTTAATCTTTTGGTAAAATGAATGATCGACTCGTAATAATAATGACTAAAATCAATTATAATGAATCTTTTTCTATTTTAATCGTATTCAGTATTGACGTATTTAATTGATCCGAGGAATTCATAATCTAATTATGAATTGACGCCAGTAGTAGTTAGATACGAGATAAAAGATAGAAAAACGGAGGGTAAAATTGGCCGTGTGAACAACGTGATAACGGAATCTCTATTTCTACCCGGGGTAGATTTGTTTTGGGAGAAATGAATCTTATTATAATTTGTACTCGAGATCGTAATAATGTTAAATCATCGATTAATTGAAACTTAAACCGGAAAGTTGAATCGTCCGGCTTTGACAACCGGAGCCTTTTAAATAAAATTGACCGCTTGACGAACGGAATGACTCCTTTTATCTAAAGGTAGATTTGTACTTCGGGACCTGCTCGTAAAAACCGTAATGATTGTGGACCTTGGGTGATGCAATGGACATATGACAATTTCATACGCTCGTGTGAGGAGGAGTTATGCAAGCTTAGAAGTACACCGATTCATATATAATTTACACCTTGAATAAAGGAAGATCATCTCCATTTATTTCTACTAAAAGATATTGTAATTCAAGAACGTATTCTTGGCTGATTCCAAAAATATATATATTATATTAGTATTTATTTACTTATTTTACTTTATGCACTACTAACAATCTAACTACTAACATAATCTAACCCAGGAAAAAGTAAAAGCTGCGACTTAGATCGAGTTAATAATAAATTTCTGTGTTTAACCCCACTTAAAAGAGTTACCATGTTTTCCTCGAGAAATACGACTGACTCACCAGACTAGCACTACAATTTGACCCGGTACACTGGCCGGTTAGGATCTGTATAGCCTAGGTAATGTCCGTCGCCTTTCTGGCGCCGTTTCCAAGGTTAGGTTTAGGTCTGTCACAATTTGGCGCCGTTTCCGGGGAAAACGTCGCTAATTTCTTTCTTTGTGTCTGTGGTTACTACTTGTATTAGCTCAAAATTCTAGAGATAAGTCAACACTCTTCTTATCACATTTCTATTTTTATTTTCCGTTGGTATCTACCTTCTTTTAGTTACCAATTTTCTTCTTCTACCAAATTCGAGTTATTTTCTATTTTCGATAGTAGAAAGTAAACGTGGTCATAACAGCCGAGGATAAGTCAATACATTTCTCAATCTCATTTGTATTTTTATTTTCATTGGTACCTACCTATTTGGTAAGATATCAATTTTTTTATAAAAATACTCGATAAATACCGAGTGGCTTCGGTAATTACCGAGAGAGAGAGAAAAAAAAAAAAAAAAAAAAAAAAAAACTACTCGGTAAATATCGAGTGGATTCGGTAATTACCGAGGGAAAAAAATGTGGTTTTTTTATCGATTTTGTGTTATTTTCTATTCGATATTTTCTATTCCACAAGAATTGTCAAATCGAGTTACGAAAATGGTCGAAACCGTTGGTGAAACACTGAACAAGGGGATTGCTCATGCTCGAGGCATGGCCAAAACCTTAATCGAATTTACCTCAACCTAATAAATGAATCGAATAATAGAAATAATCGAATCGGAATAAGCATAATCGTAATAATCGGCCAAAACCTAACCCGAGACCTATATGTGATCGGACCGTAAGAAGGTACCGATTAATAATCCAATTCGTTTACCCAATAAAGGAGCAAATAATTTCAAATAAAATCTCATCTTTTGGTTTAATTGACACAAGAGCCCAATTTCTAGGAGAAGATGATGAGGATCCACATCATCACCTCTATCTTTTCAAGAATTGTGTAATCTGACCAAAAGTCATGGTGCTCATCGGGAATTAACGAGGATGTCTATGTTTCCTTTTCTTTAAAAGGAAGAGCACGAGATTGGTTTCTGTCACTTCCACATCATTCATTGACAAGTTGGGAGGATATTCAAACCGAGTTTTTAAAGCGTATTTTACTCCTGGTAGAAAATTGGAATTAATAGTCGAAATTGCCAACTTTAAACAAGGATCTCAAGAAATGTTTGGAATGCTTGGGAAGATTTAAAAGCTATTAAGAGCTTGTCCCGATCATGGTTATTCCTTAGATATGCAAATCCAACTTTTCCGTCAGTAAATTAAGGAAAGACTCACGTGCGTGTATGTAGATCATGCATGTGGTGGTTCGTTAATGATGAGTGAAGCCCAAATAGTTTACGATGCTATAGAAAGATTTCCAAAAATAACAGAATGTGGGAAACCGGTTCTAGCACCGTGAAAGTAGCATTTGCAGGAGAAAGTACATCGAATACGTGAAGTCCTAGCACACTTGGAGAATTTGAGTAGAAATTTGACGGCTTATTAGCTAGTAAAACTATAAACTCAGAAAATATCATATCGAATTAATACTCAAGTCATGATAATGTGTCATTAGGGATGGAAGAACCGAAGGCTATTCAAGGGAAAAGGTGAGTTTTTTGCAAAACATAGATAGAAATTTGAACGACGCGTATTCAAACTCGCTTTAATGCTATAAGAAGAGATCACCCTACTTTTCATTGGTCCAAAACCCCTAGTAAGCAAGGACAACCACCGTATCCAATCCAATATAAGAATCCAAATCTAGTTTATCAAGGAAATACCTCTAATCGAATCTACAATCATTACCTAGATCGTATCCACAATATACCACTCAAAGCATACCACCACCCAAAGTTCAACCCAACCTGAAGGAGTTGATAAATGGGAGAAATTAATGGAAAATCACGGGTATGATGTCAACTCAAGCTCAAAATATGGAAACCATGATGACTTCTATAGTACGATCGGTAAGGATATGAGTACATTGAAAACATCTATAAGTGGACATGATACCGAATAAGAATTATAGAAGCTTCATTGAGGAATCTGGAATATCACTTGAGTAGAAAGTAGAACGTAAAAGCAATAAACCCTCGGAAGGATTGCCAAGTAATATCGAAAGAAATGAGTGGGGTAAATCTTTGTTATTACTGTAGTGGAAGGATCTGTGGAAGTAATGGATTAGAAAAATTCGGGAATAATGAAGTAGATGATGATTTAGATGGTAAATATAAGAAGAATATGGAATCTAGGGCCATTTCAAACCGAACCTTATCCGCCTCGACCCAAATTCACCTCGGTTCAACCAGATAAGGCAACACCATATCCAATGCATATTTTGAAGAAAAAGGTGCAGAATGATGAAACACAAATCATTCGAGGAAGCTTTACCATATTCATCTAATGACAAGGGTAAGAGAGGTATACATTCTATCCATATTACAAAGATGAAGTTGGATAATAAGTATGCATGTTTTCTCGACACTTTTTCGGTGCTTAAATATTAATATCCCTTTCATCGATGTTTGTAAGGAGAGTTTAGTTTGGGAGTTAATCATGAGAGCGTTGTCTTCAACATTTACATTTCATTGAAATATCCATGCATTACACTAGAATCTAGTTCTTGTGTAGACACTTTGTGTCCTCTTGTTGTGGATTGTACTAACACGCAGTAATTGAAGAAGATGACTTTAGCAATAATGTAAAAGCTCGTAAACCGAAAAGCTCGAAAATCAAAGGAAAAGTTCAAGAATCGTGTGGATTGGTGGAAATTGTCTAACCTCTATTGGAAACCAAAGATTGAAGAAGGATGCGGTGCGTGAGGATGACCCACCACCAAAGCCTTAAAAATCAAGCACGATAAAGTCCGGCTATAGACTATAAATGTAGTCAATCACGGGTACTATCCTTCCTTTTACTCCTTAAGCATTTATTTTTAGTGGATTATGTGCTTAATTGTTACGTGCTTTTGTGAGTAATTGTTAGAAGTATCCCGTTTTGTTTAGTATATTATATTAGTTAATCATTATCATTTTGGTCGAGCAAACGACGTTAACTAAAAGCGCTACCGGAGGCAACCGTAAAAATGTTAAATATAATAATTACTCATACTTTGGATGATACTTTGCGAATACTTAGGATTGATTTTCATTTTGTTTTACCAAGTCTTAGGATGAATGTTTGAATGTCATTAAAAAAGGGAATGATTAGGTGGTTATCCGAAAATCCTGATGGAGAACAAAGATAAAATTCAAATGCATCATTTCTTAGACTTAGGTTGTTAGAACAATTTGAAATAACCCTTGAGGATCTGGGTATAAAAGACTCAGAGTTAATACTTTGTCACATATTTCATATCATGATCTAGTCTGTTTTAAATTTCAAAAATAATGTGTGACATGTATTAGTTCAAATACTATGGAATTGTGGAGGTCATAACTTTGACCCACCCACCCACCCTTTAATATCATCCCAGTATTTGTTTTGACTTGTTTTAGTGCACCATTGCTTTCCCAACAACTTATTTACACTCACTTTACATTGAGGACAATGTAAGTTCGTTAGTAGGGGTAGAGTCGTTGTGGGTCTAAAGAATGGTATTAATGCTTATTTTGTATCAGAAAAACACTTAGTTTTTTATATTTTTCGAACATTACTTAGTTGATTAAAATAAATTGTATAAGGTATATATTTCATGGATTTGAAGATATAATGATCGATTTGGATGTGTATAACCAATGTGAACCGTAAGTGCATTGTAATTCCAAATATATTTGTGTAACATGAATTCCTTCACGTAAAGCCTTTGATATTGAAGCAAAAATTTTAAATCAGTATCCATTCAAGATCCTAGTGGTTATTCTATAGATAATAACAGTAACTTAGTACCTAACTTTTGAACGTGTACTGTGAATATCTGAAGGTTTGAATGTGATAGAAATGATATAAGTTAAGGAAGAATACCAAAATAAGATGAAATATTTATATGTCGGTTGTAGCTACCAATGATTTGAGTGCAGTAGGGCGTTATCACGAAACGTCCTATATCACTATGAGGTTTAAAAGCTCCCGACTGCCTGATGATAAGTCCAGCTAGGGTGTTATCACGAAACGTCCTATTGCTCTGGGAATGAAGGCATATGCTACACATGTGAAATTAAGTTCATCAAAAAAAAAAAAAAAAAAAAAAAAAACTTTAAGCGTGGTTGAAAACTTAGCTATCTTCTGACTATCCCCAGTATAAACTGAATGATATGCTTTAGGGATTATCCTAATAAGTACACGGAAGAACTTTGTGTGGGCTATTCATCGCTTATACCTAGGAAAGTCATTAGGGCATGTCTCGAATGGATATTTTTGTGTTTTGCTTGATTTATTCAAGAGAGGATAGTGGAAATTGAAAAGGCTTGTCACACACACTCTGTTATACATTTATATTAAGGTTAACGCCTGGTTGTAATTCTAATGGTTGCAAACATCTCGTTTGTCCCTTATATCTTCTATCTTCATAAATTTATCTCTTATTCATTTTGTTTTATCGCTTGTTTTGATCGAGGACGACCAAAAGCTAAGTAGGGGGTTGTGATGAGAGATAAATTTATGATCGTTTTTATGACATTTCGCCCCATTTCTGATACCATTTTGAGCATTATTGTATCGAATCAAGTCAAAATTACTAAGTTTTATTCAAATGTATAAGTAGTAGTTATTATATAAATTATCGTATTTTTATAAGTTTTTATAAGTTTTTGTACCGGTTTAGAATCGGAAATAGTAAATGTCGGATTCGTTTGGTATTTTGGTGGTTCATTGCGAGGATTATACATTGACCAAGATTCCACGTAATTCGACATGTTTTGAGTCTAAAAGATGTGTTTAGAGAGTTAGAAGAAGGTGCCACAAGTTTATAAGTTCAACTGAAAGAAATTTTCCTAAGTACTTAAATTGTTACATATTTTCGACGGAGATTTGACCCAACTTAGAGGCATTTTCAGGGGATGACTTCTTAATGAAAGTTGTAGATCTTCACATAAGATTTCCAACTCACTTTGAATCACGTCAATTGGAGTTCTACAACTCAAGTTATGGTCAGTTGACTAATCGATTCGATTAGTAGAAATCCCGTAAAAGACTTCGACATTTGAATGGCTCCATCAAAACGACATTTTATGAATAAGTTTCCTTCATAAAAGTTGTATATCTTCAAGAAATATTTCCAATGGATTTTGAATCAAGTCAATCGGACCTCTACAACTCAAATGGTGGTCAAGTGGTATTTAATTGATTCAATTTCGTAAAAATCCCGCAAAACGTTCGGAGTATGAATTTGCTTATCAAGACGGCGTTTTCTGGAGAAGAGTCCTTCATGAAAGTTGTAGAGTTTTCCGAGAACTTTCTAATGACGTTTGAATCATGATTTTTAAGTCCTACAACTCAAGATATGAATTTTAGAAGTTTTATTCCAATATATATAATTTTATCCGAGGATTTGCTGAACTGAGGGAGGTGTATATCATCATTGGATCCGGCCTGGGCCGGCCTAACCACCGACCCGGTCCGGCCCCCTCAAGTTAGTCTATAAAAGCATACCTTCAGGATCAAATGCAATTGCCCCTCTTTTCTCCCCTCTTTCTGCTTCTTCTCGTTTCTGTTCTTTTCTTTTTTATTTTATTTTTTATATATATATATGATATAAATATATATATAGTAGATCATGTATGTATATATATATATTCTATGTATTAATATATATGATATATATATATAGATCGTGATCTACTCTTTTTTTTCATCTCTTTTTATTTTCTTTTCTACTGTAGTATATATATATATATATGTCGATGTATGTATGTATATATGTTTTTCACATATATAAATAAAATGGTTATAAGATCGTTGAATTGGCTTAATAATTATCGAAGATTGTTGATTTCAAGCTTTGGCATGTTAGATCCGATTGGAAACGAATTCGATTCGATAAATATAACCTGTAATATATTCTAAAATTGTTATGTTTATTATTTCTATTTCTATTTATATATGATATTAAACTAAAAATATATCTAAATGCAAGATATGAATCAATTAGTTAATCTTTTGGTAAAATGAATGATCGACTCTGGTAATAATGACTAAAATCAATTATAATGAATCTTTTTCTATTTTAATCGTATTCGTATTGACGTATTTAATTGATCTGAGGAATTCATAATCTAATTATGAATTGACGCCTCGTAGTTAGGATACGAGATAAAAGATAGAAAAACCGGAGGGTAAAATTGGCCGTGTGAACAACGTGATAACGGAATCTATTTCCTACCCGGGGTAGATTTGTTTTGGGAGAAATGAATCTTATTATAATTTGTACTCGAGATCGTAATAATGTTAAATCATCAGTTAATTGAAACTTAAACCGGAAAGTTGAATCGTCCGGCTTTGACAACCGGAGCCTTTTAAATAAAATTGACCGTTTGATGAACGGAATGACTCCTTTTTTATCTAAAGGTAGATTTGTACTCGGGACCTTGCTCGAAAAAAACCGTAATGATTGTGGACCTTGGGTGATGCAATGGACATATGACAATTTCATGCGCCATCGTGTGAGGAGGAGTTGTCTTGTTAGAGTACACCGATTCATATATAATTTACACCTTGAATAAAGGAAGATCTGCCTCTCATTTATTTCTACTAAAAGATATTGTAATTCAAGAACGTATTCTTGGCTAGATTCCAAAAATATATATATTATATTAGTATTTATTTACTTATTTTACTTTATGCACTACTAACAATCTAACTACTAACATAATCTAACCCAGAAAAGTAAAAGCTGCGACTTAGATCGAGTTAATAATAGCTTCTTGTGTTTAACCCCACTTAAAAGAGTTACCATGTTTTCCCGAGGAATACGACTTGACTCACCAGACTAGCACTACAATTTGACCCGGTACACTCGCCGGTTAGGATCTGTAGATAGCCTGTGGTAATGTCCGTCGCCTTTCTCAAGCCCGTTTCAAGGTTAGGTTTAGAGTCCACGACCAAGCCACTCAAAGAAAAAATCAAGTTCATAATCCTATTCGGCTACCTCACATTGATGCAAAAAACTTTTCAATCAAATCTCATATGTTCGGTCTAGTGGAGAGTAGAGCTCAATTCCATGGAAATGCCCATGACGACCCACATTCACATCTTTATAACCTTGAAGAAATATGCAATACCGGATTCCAAAATAGTGTTTGTCAAGAATTTACCCGTCTTGCATTATTTTCATTTTCATTGAAGGGTCAAGCAAAGGAATGGCTTATGTCACTTACCCACCATCACTTGCAATCATGGGATGACATACAAACTGAGTTTTTGAAGCAATACTTTCCACCGGATAGATATTTGGAGTTGAAGGTAAGAGTTGCTAATTTCAAGCAAGATTTAATTGAATCTTTGGACAATGCTTGGGACCATTTTAAGAAGCTTTTGAGGGCGTGTCCAAACCACGATTATACTTTGGACATGCAAGTCCAATTATTCTATAGAGGCTTGCATAAATTTTCAAGAAAAAAAATTGATTTGGCATGCTATGGATCACTTATGATGAGCACGGCCTAAGATGTTTTTAAGGCTATTGAAAGAGTGACAAGGAAAGAGAAATTGTGGGATCCCAGTCCAAGTGAAACGGAAGTTGCCATTAGGGTTGAGAAGATTTCGAATGAGGAAGAAATTTTGAGAGAAATGGCGGTGATAAATAAGAAGATGGATGAATTACAAGCGGGGAAGAGATTGTTGAAGCATGGAGAATGTGATGATGTGACATTTGGTGTTTTTCATATCGAAGAATTATCAAACTACGATGTACCTGCACAAGAAGAAATAAGTTTATTGAGACAACATCGGGATTTGAATAACACTCACACCAATGTTCTTGATCCACCTCCTTTTTACCAACAAGTTCCTACTCAATATGCCCCGGTTCAACAAACCTCTCAATCAACGAAAGAGGTTTCTCAATGGAAAAATTTGATGGAAAACTTGATGGGAGTTGTTGCTACTCAATCCGCCAATATGCAAACAATGATGACTTCTATTGGTATGATGTCTCAAAAGGTTGGTACTTTGAAGACATCTATGAGTGGGCACGAAATGAGAATGAGAACGATGGAGGCATCAATTAGAGGTATTGAAGACCTTTTGATTAGGGAAGCCAAGAGAAATAGTAGTAGACCACCGGGTGGATTACCAAGCAACACCGAGAGAAACCTGAGAGAAGTCAATGCTATTATTACTCGAAGTGGAAGGTCATATGGGTATAATGAGGGAAGCAGTGAGGTTGAAGAAGACAAGAAAGAGGAAGAGTGGAGTGAAGAAGAAGAAATTGTTGATTGTTTCTTGAAAAATGATGGGTATATTGAAGTAGAAAAGGAAGAAGAATGGATAAAGGTTCCAAGGCTATTGAAAAACCCAAGAGCTAATGACTTAAGGACTTTATTCAATGAGCATGTTGGAGAAGAACAAGGAAAAGAAAGAGGTTCAGAGACTTCAACAAGCAAAATAGCGCACGCCAAAAGTGAGGGTGCACGCCAATATCAAGCAGGAAAATTCTGGGCATGGCAAGGAGAAAATGGTGCAACCCGATGATGATTGGCGTCCACCGGCAGCCCAAATTTTGAGAAAAGCTTCTACCACTTCATCAAGCGACAAAGGTAAGAGAGGTATGACTTTTTTCCCTAAAGATTTTGATCTTGAGTCATTACCATATCCCCTCGAGAGGAAATTAAAAAGATGAAGTTGGATAAGAAATATGCACGTTTTCTTGACACTTTTCGGCACTTAACCATTAATATCCCTTTCATCGAAGCACTCACTAATATGCCGGCGTATGGTAAGTTTCTTAAGGACATACTATCCAACAAGAAATGGTTGGAAGAGTATGAGACGGTGTGTCTAAGTTATGAGTGTTCCGCCGTGCTTCAACACAAGCTCCCTCCTAAGCTTAAAGACCCCGGGAGTTTTACGATCCCCTGTGAGATTGGGGGATTTTTGTTTAAGAATGTGCTATGTGATCTTGGTGCGAGTATAAACCTCATGTCCTACAATGATTTCATGAAACTTGGCATAGGCAAGCTAAAGCGTACGGAGATGACTCTCCAACTTACGGATAGATCCATAAAACGTCCAAAGGGAGTCATTGAGGATGTGCTAATGAAGGTTGATAAATTTTATTTCCCCGTCGATTTTGTTGTTATGGATATGGAGGAAGGGTACACTACACCTCTTATCCTCGGTAGACCATTTTTAGCAATGGGGGAGGCCGTGATCGATGTTTGTAAGGCAGAGCTTAGTTTGAGAGTTAATGATGAGCGTGTTGTCTTCAACATCTACACTTCATTGAAATATCCACGCACTACACTAGAATCTTGTTCTTTTGCGGACATTTTGTGTCCCCTTGTTGTGGATTGTACTAACTCGCAGGTAGTTGAAGAATACATGAGCAATAAAGCGAAGGCTCGCAAACCAAAAGCTCAAAATCCAAGGAAAAGGTCAAGAATCGTTGGGATTGGTGGCATTCATGTACATTATGTTGGAGACCGGTATTGATGAAAAAGACGGATGCGGTGCATAAGAATGACCCACTACCGGTGCATTAGAGATCTAAGAAAGGCAAAGTCTAGCTATAGACTATAAATTTAGCAACCTTTGGGTACTATCTTTCTTTTTACTTCTTAAGCATTATCTTTTGGTTGGCTTTTGTACTTGAAATTGCATGCTTATGTGAGTAATTGTTAGTGGTATCCATGCACGATAATCTGTATAATTTTCATCACTTCTACCGTATAATATCGTCGAGCAAACGACGTTAAACAAAAGAGCTACCGGGAGGCAGCCCGTAAAAGTTAAGTATAATAATTTTGCTCTTTTGTGAGGCCCGGTGTGGCCAATGATCCATTTGTGTCTACATTTTGGTTGTTACTTTGATAGTTTTTGGGATTGCTTGTCATTTCATTTCTTGTCTTTCATGTTCATGCCCACCCACCCGCCCTTTTTTTAGCATCCCGGTACTTGTTTTGACTAGTTTTGATTCCCTTTTGTTTCCTTAACTACTTTCTTACCACTCACTTTACATTGGGGACAATGCAAGTTCGTAAGTGGGGAGTGGAAACGTAGTTAGTCCAACAAAAGGTAATGTCATTAAATGTTTGAGAAACACTTTTGTGAATTTTCGAGCAATTTAAAGTTGAACAAACCACCTTTTGTGAAAAGATATGATTTTGCAATTGATAGAGTGAGTACCTCAATGAAGTGAGTAACCTTGGTGACATGTAAGTGCAGTTTAATAGCGAATCTTTGATTGTAGTGTTAAATTTTTGAGTACGTATATTCCGATCTTTTGATAACATGTAAACTTTTGTGCAATCAAGTAAGCATGCTTCCATAGCAACTAGAACATAAGCTTGATATCCTTTCGAGGCGAAATAGAAAGGTGTTTGGAGTCGAAGTTAGGGATGACGGTTCTGGCATTTCTTTGACTCAACCATAGCCAAATGGCCTTCCCGAACGTAATTTCCACCTGTCCCCATCTCAACCTTTGTAGAGTGGTGAGACCCCACTCGAAACTAGCCATTCATAATTAGCCTAATTATAATCCGACCCTTAGCCTAATTTTGGTCTACATTCCCTTGATGTCCCGCAAGTTTAGCAAGTTCTATGTATTGTGTGGTGACGACATTTGAAGTTGGGCAAGAGTTGGATGACATTGTTTCGGTGCAAAGTTGAGATGGTATCCTTTGAAGTTCGAAGTCCTTTGGCAATTCAAAAAGAAAAAAAATCAAAAATCCAAAAAAAGTTTCCAAAAAAGGTTAATAAAGTTCAATAAATGGTGAGCATTAGAAGGCAATTTTGAAGGACAAGTTCAACAAGTCCAAGTAATTTTAGTTTGGGTGATAAATCAATTGAAGTTGTACTTATCTCTTATGTGTATTGTTGAGGAGACGTCTTTGGCAATTATGTGAGAGAGTTGGAGTTGCCAATTCAAAAATCATTGGAATTTAAGGTGTAGATTCTTGCTATCTTGCATTTGTTCTTTTTGATATATCCTTTCATCCCTTCGATTAGCCAATACCCGAGCCTAACGTTACAAGCTATCAAGTCCTACCCGACATATCTTCTTGACTCCGAATGCCTCGATTAGTGGAGATTGGTATCATTCTTAAGCCTATGGATTGCACATAATAAGTCTTGCATGCATGATTTCATATTTGATTGCTTGGTAACAAAGTTGAGGAATATTCACACACACACACACTCCACTACTTCCTTAGACTACAGTTAACATGTGGTTATATGTATAATTGGTTGCATCATCTAGTTGAGCTCTTACTTCTTGATGTTGTATGATCCTATCTCTTGACTTGAGTTGCTTTGTAGCTTTATTTGCTCGAGGATGAGCAAAAGCTAAGTGGGGAGTGGTTGATGTAAGTCAACTAGATGATACTTTTTATGATGTTTTATCCCCATTTCTCATGCGTTTATTGATGTTTTCATATCAATTCAAGTCATTATTTGCTTAGTTTCATCCAAATGTGTAGATAGTAATTATTATATAAAATATCATATTTTGATAGTTTTGTACCGGTTATAGTAACCGGAGCGTCGTGTCGGGTTTACGCTTGGTAATTTTGTATTGTATTGCAGGATTATAGGTTAACCAAGACCCCGAGTGAGGCCATGTGTTGAGCTAAACACGTATTTTGAGGGCTAGAAGATTATGCCGGGAGCTATCGAGTTCAAACAGATCAATTGTCCTTAGTGTTTCTACCATAGCCTATCTTCAACGGATATTTGACCCAGATTAGAGGCATTTTCTGGAGAATACTTGTGAATGAGAGTTGTAGATGATGAAATTAACTTTCCAACCCAATTTGAATCACATCAATTGGAGCTCTACAACTCAAGTTACGGCGATTTTACTGAGCTGCTATGAAATTGGTGCACGCCACTTATTGTGGCGCGCGCCAAATGTCACTGTAGCTATTCAGAGAGTTTCAGGCCTTTAATGACGCACGCCAAACCTTTAGTGACGGGATCCAAAACATCACATGAGCAGTTTTCAGCCTTTAAAACCTAATTTTGGATCGAATTTATCAAATCTAACACCCCAACTTCATCTCCTCCACTCTCTCCTTCCTTGCAGGCACTAAACCGCCTCAAGGGTCATTTCTAGCTTGATTTTTCACCAAAATTAGCTCTTGATTACCATTGTAACTATTAAGATTCTTAGTTTAATTTCTATCACTTTTGCTTGGAGATACATACACATGTGTATCAACTCCATTGATGGTTTTGGAAGCTTGAATGAAGAACATCAATTTCGAGCTCCTAGCTTTCGATTGGTAAATCTTAATCTTTACTTTGATTCAAGTGTTCTCATTATTATGAATGTTAATTTTGACATGTTAATGTTTATAATTAAGAGTGGCTAGTTCACCACTAGCCAAGATTATGTAATTGTGATAGTTGTTATCTCTATTATGTTGATTGGGAATGTTAGTTCATATATTTCATAGCCTTATGTGTTGTTGTTATCTTTTCCTATTTGCACCGTATTGCTTGTTGGTGTTGGATTGATCACCTAGCACTAGCACACACACACTTAGTTGAGACCGGAAGGAGATGCTTGGTGTGGGAGAAGGAATAGAAAAACCGGAAGGTAAAATTGACTTTAATTGGAATTCGATTTCTTATCCGGGGAGTATTGACTTTGTCATTGAATTCAAGTTCATATCATGTTGAATCATTAGGTCTAGGGTTCTTAGACCAAGGAGGAGACACAGAGTAGTTTCATACACTGTATTTATGAAAACTACTAGCTTAGAGTGCACCGGTAACACACACTTGAACACCAAGGGAAGGTTGGTAGGTAGTTCATTCCCATGATACTAGTAGAGATATACTTGATCATTGCATTGTCCTGGATAGGCTTTTTATAATTTTATCACCCTTTATAGTAGTAGATTTTTAGATACATCTTCCTTCTTGTATTATTTGCGACTAAGATCAAGATAATGATAGCTTTTCGGGGTTCAACCTCACAATCCTCGTGGATACGACCTTGACCACTTACTAGACTACAATTGACCCGGTACACTGCCGGTTAGATTGGACACCTAGAAAAGTTCAAGCCCAGTTATTAAGCCTGCTACAATCAGAATCATTATGGCAATAGCTGTCAGTCTGAATTGGGACATTCAACAAGTTGATGTTAATAATGCCTATGGTGATCTCCAAAAAGACATTTTTATGCCACAACCAGCTGGTTTTGTAGATAGTCATAATCCACATCATGTGTGCCATTTGAAAAAGGCTCTCTACGGGTTGAAACAAGCACCTAGGGCTTGGTTTACTACTTTGAAACAACATCTTCTAAGTTTATGTTTTCACCAGTCCACTTTAGATTCTTCTCTGTTTATTTTTAAGGATGCTACTATGACTTTGTATGTACTAATTTATGTGGATGACATCTTAGTTACATGAAAATCTCAGAATGCTATGCAGGTGTTCATCAGCAAACTTAACCAAAAGTTTGCTCTTCAATCTTTGGGTTCTATCAATCACTTTCTTGGAGTAGAAGCTTACATAAACTCCTCCGGATTATACCTGACTCAAGCACATTATGCCACTCAGTTGTTGCATAGATTGGGCATGGATAACCTGAAGCCTTGCTTTACTCCCATGGTATCTCACAAGCTTCTCAGTCCTGATTCTGGTCCCCTCATGCAGCATCCTACCTTGTATAGAAGTGCTCTTCAATATTTGACACTTACCAGACCTGATATAGCTTATAGTGTCAATACATTGAGTCAGTTTATGGCTAATCCTACTGAAATCCATTGGCAGGCCGTTAAAAGATTATTAAGATATGTTAAAGGCACTCTTCAACTTGGCATTCCTTTCAAGGCTTCTTCTGATTTATCTATTCAAGGGTATTCTGATGCAGACTGGGCAACATCCCCTTATGACGGAAAGTCTGTTAGTGGCTATTGCATTTTTCTGGGCAATTCATTAGTTTCCTGGAGTTCTAAAAAACAACAGGTGGTTGCTAGATCCTCTACTGAGGCAGAATATAGGTCATTGTCTGCTGCTGCTGTTGAAATCTTATGGCTTTAGTCCTTACTTGCATAATTGAAGGTTCCCCTAAATCATATTCCCTTGCTGTGGTGTGATAATACTAGTGCCACTTTCCTTGCACATAATCCAGTTTTCCACTCACGCACTAAACACATTGAAGTGGATGTTCATTTTGTGAGGCACCAAGTTTTGGCCAAGAAACTTCTGGTGCATTTTGTTCCTTTGAGGCGTTTTTGGCCAAAAAACTTACCACGTTCGCATTTTTTATATTTATGATAAGTAATTTGGTGCAAGCACCCTTGTAGATTGATTGTCTTTGAGATATCGAATAGAAGTGGTTATACTCTTACCAAGCCTCTAGGTACCAAGGCTTTCCAGTTAGCTTGCAGCAAACTCAACATTGTGGACACCACGTTTCGTTTGAGGGGAGATGAAAAGTGAAGTTATATTTATGATAAGTAATTTGGTGTATCAAGATAAGATGAACATGTGCACACTTGTCACCATCCTAGATATTATAGGTGTAATATTCTTTTGCTTTTATAACCCTTAGATTGATTGTCTTGAGATATCGAATAGAAGTGGTTGTAACGGTCTAGTGCATATATGCATTAATAATGCATAAACCTGCACATTATCTCCTTCAATGAAAATCATTTCCAAAAAGCTCAATTGAGCAAATTACTCCAAGTTATGTTTCTTTCTGTTGTTTAAGTGTGATGATACGACGGCTCGATTAACGAGCCATGTGATTTGACAGTTCGGTCGGTCACTCGAATCGTTTGTTGTCAAAACGACGTCGTTTTGATGTAGTATATAAACAATACCTAGCAAACCTAACTCTAACTAAGTCGCCACTTTCCATTCCAATTTCCAATTTCCACTTCCAGGCAACGATGGCGGCGCCTCGTCTCACCCGATTGCCAATCATGCTTGAGAGATTACTCTAGCCATAGTTTCTGTGCTACGTGGTGCTTCGGCGTGCTCTTTACTCCATTTGTGCTCTGATCTTTGTTCTGTACTTGTGGTAAGGACACAATTATAAATTAATTTCTGGCTTCTGGGCTTTTCTATACATATTTGTGCACTGATCCTTGTTTGATGTGGATTTTCTTTGAATTTCGTTGACTGATTGAGTCTTTGGTAAGAAAATTTAGCTCAGTAATTAAGTTAAAGCCTTAGGGATTAAGAGGTAATATGTCAGAAAATTGATTCAGATGGTGATATAATGGGAATGCTGATGCAGACTTTAACACTAGTCTAATTTGGGTTTTAGATTTTTAATATTTGTTTGTTTCCCTTTCTCTTGCTGCTGCTAAGATTTCTTTGCTTTGTCATTTTTCTTTGTATCAGTTTTTGTTATATTCCTGCAATGAAGTAGTTTATATATTAGTTTACATTTTCACACATTGTCTTTGCCCCTAGTTAAAAAACAAAAAAAACACAAACTACTGTATTTTTGCAAAGTTTGTATCAGGCTTTATGCTGTTTTCCAAAAAATGCATTAGTCTGCATTTTGATTAGGGTCGAGGAAGGTTTTGGAAGGCTTGGTTGATTGTCTTGGTGACTTGTTTTGGGTTTATTATTTGGCTTTTTAGTTTTTGAACATCACATTTTAGATCTTTTTGTTTTCGGCCCTTTCTTCCTTTTTCTTCCCATCGTGCGCGGTAGTGGTGTATTTGCGGGAGTCGAGGAAGCTTCTGGAAGGCTTGATTGATTGCCTTGGTGAGATATTTCTGGCTTGATTATTTGTCTTTCTAGTTTTGTGTCTTTTCTTCCCATCGTGTTTTGATTTATCTATAATGTATAATCAATTCAATATTAGTGTATCAAATATTAACAAGCCCTAATTATATATATATATATATATATATATATATATATATATATATATATATATATAAATGAATATTCATTTTTACAAATAACATCTAACATCTAGAATGAATATACATATATATATATATATATATATATATATATATATATATATATATATATATGTGTGTGTGTTTTTTTTTATTTATGAAATATACTGCTTGATGAGGAATCTGTACAAGTATAATGAGAACTATAATGCCGCACAAAAATATGACACTTATAATAACCCGTATTGTTAATATTGGTGTATACTACGTGTTATTTGTTATAAAAAAACTTCCTTAATTAAAAGCCAAAAGTGTGGCGGATAACACGACATGATACATCATATCATATTCTTGTAATTGAGCAGTGGCAAGTGTTGCGTGAAAGGCAATATCAACTAACATGACAAAGAAAAGATCTCTGTCCATTATAAAGCCATTCAACAATTCATTCAATAAAGAAAAAGAGATAGCGGAAGCTTCAAAAAGCAGCAAAACATAAAATCACCTCTATAGACTTGAGAGTTTATGAAAGCCATGGATATTTTATAGATTTTCAACGAATCCCAAATGATCATCCACGATATATATAAAGATAGAGTAAATATAACATATAACAGATGGTTAGATATGATTGAATACTTTTTAACTCAAATCTTTTGACCAAAAGATAAATCTTCAAGTGATAAATCTTCAACTTGAAACTCAAGAACAAGCACACCAAGAGTATTTTGAAGATTTGATCACCCACTTGATTCCTTGCCTCTAAATCATAAATTTCGTTGTTGTTATAAACTTGAATCTAAAGATAACCCATGAATCCTTGAAGATTTAAAAGTAGATCTAGATCTGCATCTAGTAACAACAGTTGTTACTAGATCTGTTGTTACTAGATGTAGATCTATTTTTTGAATCTTCAATGTTTCATGGGTTATCTTTTAGATTAAGAAGTTTAAAGTTTATAACAACCACAAATCTATGATTTAGGTGCAAAGAATCAAGTAGGGATCAAATCTTCAAAGTGCTCCTGATGTGTTCTTGAGCTTCAAGTTGAACATTTATCTTTTGGTCAAAAGATTTGAGGTAAAGGGTGTTCAACCATATCTAACCATCTTGTTGTTAAATGTTATATTTACTCTATCTTTTTATTTTATTTTTTATATTTCGGATGATTATTTGGGATTCGTTAAAAATCTATAGAATATCCATGGCTTTCATTAACTCTCAAATCTATTCTATAGAGGTGATGATGTGTTTTGCTGTTAGCTCTTCTTGAATTTAATGTTTCATGTCATGTAAATAAGATCATGTAGAATATATTGAATGAATTGCTGAATGACTTTATAATGGACAAAGATCTTTTCATTGCCCTGTTAGTTGATATTGCCTTTCACCGCTACACCGGCCACTAGTCAATTACAATATGATGGAGGATGTATCAATCAATGTGTGTCATGTCATCATCCACATTTTTGGCTCTTATATAATTACGGAAGCTTTTTTTTAATAACAAATAACAATTAGTTTACAACAATATTAACAAGTTATAGTAGCATTACATGTTATTATAGGTCTATACTTGTGCATATTACCCCTCAAGCAGTATAATTCATACATATGTATGTATATTCATGCTAGATGTTAGATGCCATTTGTAAGAATGAATATTCATATATATATATATATATATATATATTAGAGCTTGTTAACATTTGATACACTAATATTGAACTGGTTATACATTATAGATATATCAGAACATAGATATATCAGAACATGATAGGAAGAAAATACATGTAGGAATCTAAATCTTATGTTCAAAAACAAGAAAGCCAAATAATCAAGCCAGAAACAAAACAACTGACCAAGGCAATCAATCAAGCCTTCCAGAAGCTTCATCGACTCTCATAAATACACCACCACCGCACACGATGGGAAGAAAAGGCAAGAAGGCATCTAAATCTAATGTTCAAAAATCAGAAAGCCAAATGATCAAGCCATAAACAACTCACCAAGGCAATCCTTCAAGCCTTCCAGAAGTTTCTTCGACTCCCGCAAATGCACCACCACTGTATGAATTGAGACAAATGTGTGCATTTTGATTAGGGTCGTATTCTGTAGTTATGATTCGGCAGTAGTAAATAGCTATGGACACTAGTTGGCCATACATAGGGTTAATATAGGTAAATGATAAACATGTTAAAAAGTGCCCTGAAACTAACCAAAAAAACGCTCTGCTTAAACTTATAGCCGCTGCAAACTCCTGGCCAAATTAGGGTTCATATCATTTACCGATCTTCATCATGTCGGCGGGAAGAAGTCTTCTGGAAGAAGAATCTACTACGACACCGAGACGAAAAGTTCGGTGAGAGTAGCCCTCGTCGATCAAAAAACTGCAACGCAGCCGAACAAGGATGAAGCTTCTCCTGATGTTATGATTTCCTTCCTTATCAGTGGCTTGACAACAAATTAACCAATGGCATCCAGGTAAAACTCTATTCTGCCCCAGCCGTACTCTAAAGGTGAAGGAGAGAAAGAGCACCGGTTTTTTGGACCACTTGCTAATAGCTCCGGTCCTACCTGTATTGCTTATTTGCCGCCTGGAGCGTCAACGAACAAGCCGGAGTTCTTACCTTTTTGGGACTCCATAGATGATGATTTGCTTTTGCTTTATGGTAAATATCGGTCTTCTTTAGTACATCATTTGGACGTGAAGAAGGCTTATGCATTGGATGATCGAGATCTGGAATCGTCTGTTTTCCAATTCTTTTTGCCTAGTTCGTATCTTTATCTTTCTTTTGTTTGTTCGCCGGAGGATGTCATTTCTTGAATTGTTGTGCCGGAATTCATGTTGCATGATGTGTAGATACAAGTGCTGCCTTTTTAGCTCAGAATCATTTATACCATACACGTACAAAACATATAGAGATCGGTGTTTATTACGTGAGAAACCAAATGCTACACAATTAATTATATTCACTTATTCCTCATCCGATCTTATAACAAACAATCAAATTAAAGCCCCTTCATCATCTCGGTTTGTTGCATTTCAAACCAAACTCTCAATGTTTCTTAAAGCACCATTCAATTTAAGAAAGGACTATTAGAGAATAAACTAAGCACCTTGACATAGGTGAGATCGGTCACTGTACACGTGACACTCATTGGGCCTCGTATAAGTTAGAAAGACCGCCTCAACATTGGTCCGGCATGAGCTTAATTCGATATCGGGCTGCTATCGCCAAGAAGATGTCATTTCCACCATGCCGCATGTCACCCATATGCCTTATCGTCGATGACATAACGCATGTCGCCCTATGTCCTTATTTGCCGGGCGTGACACATGTTGTCCACGGTCTTTCACAATCGAGCCGTGCAGATCGCTCGGTTTGATTATCACAACCTCTATGTGATAATTGCCACACTAAGCCATGGTCCATGTCCGCTTTTAACGACTTCATAATCAAGCTCCGAATCCTCGCCCCACAACATTATCGCACATTAACTATCATCCTACGATGAAAGACTATATAAAGGAGTCGGTCTCTAATTTACAAGGTACGCTTTTGCAATTACCTCTGGTGCACATTAATTCCGCCACCGTCAGATATAAATTTCTATTTAAACACCGACTGAAGATCCGAATGTCCTCACGAAAGACGGACAATTTTCAGGACCTCTCACGCCTTGTCCACCGAATAGTGCAGAACATGCGAGACTATGGACAAAATCAACATCTGATTGACTTATTCACTGCACATAAGCATTGACGAAACCCCTCCACAAGTCAAATCCAAAAGAATTTAATTACTCTCGGACATAATAAAGACATAATAGGGTTCAATAAATATCATTCATACAAAACTAAGACATCAACTAATTTTTAATGTAGTCAACAACTTTAAGAAAACGAAGTGTACATGTGACAAGAATGTTGTCATTTAAGGCAACTTGCAAATTAATACTTATATATTAATTATAAAAAAAATGCTCAACTTGATCACTTTTCCCCTAATATTCATACCTCTATTATCAATCAACTTGCATTAGTTTTACTTCACCACTCAACATTGAGGCAGACATCAGCAGTTTGGTGGGTTCTTGCTTGTTTAATTTTGCTGTTAATTATTTTATAGATTGATTAATTAGGCAATTTAATAGTAAATACAATGTATTACAATAGTAAATATAAAACACATGATACAAAAGAAAAGTTCAAAGATCGATGAAAATCCCACAAATGAAGTTTTAAGTATTTTTTTTTTTTCTTTTCATATTTATATTATTCAGGTGTTGGACATCTTTGTTGGTCTTGTAAAACCCTTTATTTGAACGGCTAGGCTTTTATTAAAGGGAAACGAAACCAGCAAGATACTTAGTAAATACAAAAACCAGTACGTCCACACAAACTTAGCAGCATAAAAAAGGTGAAAAAAACCAATGAAGTGAAACTCTAAGATTAGAAAACATGCAGCTTAGGTTAGGAAAGCAAACTTAGAACACTCAGAGGTAAAACCAATGAAGTTAATTGGAGGACAAAAATAATCAGAAGATTTATGTAAGAGACAAATTAAATGAGGAATTAATTAAGTGCAAAACTTAGACGTTAATGTTAAACTTTGGTATATATGATATGCATGAGAGAGTCGAACAAGATATATGTAAGTAATTAAGATTGTCGTGAATTAATGCTTCTTTTAATTAAGATTAAAGTCATAGGTGTTTTGTCACAAAATGTATATGATAGAATCATGGAGTATTGTGTACGTACGTGAGTAACGTGATGATTTTTTCATATATGTCAATACGCATGGCTGATGGAAGGTTGATAATTAACATTTTTATACATGTCAATAGTAGGATGTTGAGTTCGTGTGCAGTTGTAATAACTCGATCAAAGCGTTAAATAAGAGTAAAGTTGAAACTTTAGAGGATAGTCCAATTATCGGGACTGCGTTGCTCTCCTACGTACCGGGGTTGCGTGAGACTCGATCCTCGGCCGGGTCAAAGTCTGTTTAAGGCACGAAATTATAATATGTCCGTATAATACACCAAGCCATGGGCTGTTTGTGCGATTTTCAACGCTTCCCCTCTCCCTCTTCGTTTTTACATAAGAAACATATCCTAATATCGTTAGGATCGCATTTAATCAATCCTTCGAGAATCAAGGCGGTCTCGAGCAACAACCAACTCAAGTTTTAGCATGGCGTAATAAGAAATCGGCAATATTTTCCTACTATATGATCATGACTAGAGTTCATCGTTTAATTAATCACTATCTCTCATCATTTCACTTTATCAACTTTACAACATTTTTTACAGTTATTTTATTTATTATACTACTTTATTTTACCAATCATTTCATAATCTACACAAATTTCAAAAATATCTTAACTTTATAATCATTACTTTAATCACTTTATCTAAAACAATCCGTAAAAACCCTAAAAAACTTCAACCCAAAACAAACGGGGTTCTCACGCTGTTCTGAAACACCTCACCAAGGGTTGTTGAAGCGAGGCTCGTGAACGAACCTACAAACCCCTCTGGTACGTATATAACAATATTGGGTTACGCATAATTTTTACACATATCATACCTCTAATAATTTTTGGTTTCCCAAAATGTTAAAACATTTGAATATATCATATCATAAATCCCTATGTTCTATACAGATTAAATTTCAAGATATCCTTCTATATTGGTTGTAGACTTGTATCTGTCCCAATAAAATGTTTATTTTTTGAAAAGAAAATCTTCCCGAAAAAAACTGTCCCATCATTTGATGTTTTTTTTCTTCCAAATGTACCCTTTGTTGTTATGTAGTGCATTTATTTCACATACATCCAACACAAGTAGTTATTATGAAGTGAAGGATTATAAATATATCAATGTAGTTCTAAAACACAAGCACACAGCACATTAATCATGTTTTTTTAGTAAAACATAGACATTTTTTACGAGACGGATGGAATAATTTCGGTATATGAAAAAAATAAAGTAAATATTGTCTCTATAGCATTATATATGGAACTAAAAACAGGCTGGAGTGGTCGGTTATCATCAATATTCCACAACTGTTATTCTAATTGCAGGCCAATCTCTCTTATTTATTTATTTTCCTAATAAAATTTGATACTCCCTCCGTCTCCGTATTATAAGTTCTTTGACTTTTCACACATGATTAAAAAAAACTAAAATGAGCTTCTTTTTAATATTTCAAGAAAATATCAGATTGTTTTTTTGATTTAGTAATATTAATATTGCGTTGTTTAGTGTGGCAAAACAATGATTAATCTCAAATTGAAATGCGAAATGACTTATATTTTGGGGCCCACAAAAAAAGTTAAAAAGACTTATATCATATGACGAGGAGGAGTATTTACAAAGAAAAATCAAAATTTAAAATATCACTTAGGATGAACAAAAAAATAAATAAATTGATAAACCATATGCAATATGAATCATAAAATTTGTTACATTCACCTCAAAATTAAAATAAACCTTAAGCCATTGAGAGAATATAAAATTTACTTCAACACATTAAAACCAATAAAAAAACCCTCACACTTAAACAATATTTTGCACAATAAACCTCAATTAAATAATTACTAGTATATTATAAATAGTAAGCTGCTTTCGTTTGTGAAAATGATATCATCTTTCATTCTGTTTCACTCTCGTTATTAGTAGTCTGTATTTTTTTTTATTCAAAAAGTAGTCTGTATTTTTAATAATATAATAATTTTTCGAAATTCGACAAATTCACATATTATATCATATCTAGCTTGTACCAGTTCTCGTTTTCGTTTTCATCATATATATATATATATATATATATATATATATATTATTTATATGTTATTTACAGACATTGACGTGTTATTTACAGACATTGACGTTGGTTGGTTGTTGCCATGCAAGTATATATGTATGTTATAGGGATCAAGTGGGATGGGGGTAAAAAGACAAAACACATCTACAGCTTCACTACAGCACTGCTACTGATAGCGGCTGTAGCTTCTAAATTTACAGCTTTTAGTTTTGTTAATTGAATATTAACACTTGCTTAATGAAGTATGAGTTGTTAATTAATTTTTATATTTAATTATTAGTAATATATGTAATTAATTAATTAGTAGTATTAAATTCCTACTTGGGCTGCCTTTTTTTTTTACTTTCTTTTTCCGGTCGGTGGATTAGAAAGAAGGCATGATGTAACAAAGATTTGTAAAGTGTAGTCCAGAGGAGATGTATCTTTGAACCAAATTTGATATTTTATTATTTAATTAAGAATTAAATTATGGGTTAATTAAATGCCTAGATGTCTAATATCAAAATATTATGTCTTCAACCATGAAATTTTTATAGAGAGATCGAGGGAAAAGGAAAAAAAAATTACAAAATAAATAAAAAGGACACACTCCTTTTTTTAGTTGTAAAAAGGACAAACAATTTCAGACGGACAAAATTACCCCTTTATAGAAGGGACGCGCGCATATGCATATCTTCGGTACTTCCGCAGCTTCAGGACCTTCAGGATTGTTGTTGTTTTTTTTTTTTTTTTTTTTTTTTCAAACATCCGTAACTTTTGATTTACAACTCCGATAATCGAAATTTTTTCACCAAAATTCATTTTTTTTTGCTCTTTAATTTGAGCCCAAATACGATACCCTTCCGATGTAAGTTTTGAAAGCCGAAAAAATATTTGTATTAACCGGAGCGTTTTACTTATAAACGGCCGTAACTTTTGATTTAGAACACCGATCATCAAAATTGTTTCACCAAAATTCATATTTTTTTAATCTTCATTTTGAGACCTCATTTGATATCTTTTCGACGTAGTATTTGAAAGCCGAATTTAATCGCAGATTTACACTAACACAAGATCGAAGAAACAATGTCAAGAATCAGACGCGCTCATTTAAGCCTTTAATTCGCAAGTGACTACTTCAAGGCACACATATCTAGCTCATATAAGGCTTAATTCTAGGGCACAAATATCATATCCGCTCATATAAGGCACACAATATCACTAATGAAGATCATATAAGGCACACAATATCGATGATCGTAAATAATAAGATGAGACGATATGATGATCGCGCTCAAAATGACTCTCCTTTCTGCTTTTTGTTGCAAGGTCTATGTCCCCAAGTCCTTGATATGAACTCAATGTCTTCTTACAGCCAAGCACTCATATTTACTTTTTTCAAACATGTTTCGATACTACTTTTCTTTAGTGATCATTTCTTTTAGGCCTCTTCTTGTTCTTGGGTTCAATCACATTAGGCCACTTGTTCTTGGCTTCATAAACAATCGCATTCTTGAAAAATCCTTCAAAGACGATCCGATTCTCTTTTTCAACACATTCATCCAAATAGTAACTCAATCGAGCTTTCTTGCTTATTAACCTCTCGCTTTTACTATACATTTTATTAGCTTCGAGTAACAACTTGAACAAAGACGGGATTTCGAGCGATTTTAGTCTCAATAGAGATGATTTAGTTTCTAAAACATCGATTGATTGTCGTAAGATTCTACAACCGAATTCACCCCACCCAATTACTAGAATCCTTAGATAACATCATCAAACACTTAGCCACTTCTTCTTGATCTTGCTCATCAATCTCCAAACCAAAGAGGAAGAACCATTACCTAAACACACAAAAGACGCAATACATTATTCCAATTAATTCGCTATCTTACACTTAAGATTCAAACACAATTATCAAAGTTCAACCTGCAAATGTAAATGTCTATAAAAAAACTTGCAACAGAAATTACATTTTCTTAAAAATGATTAGACACATTGGGTATTCCACAAACCCAACAATGTCTTCAATTTCATTTGAAACGATAATCTTATGTAAGAAATTTTGTGCCGGTTGTATTTGTTACCCATTCGAATGGTAGGCCGTCGTAACCCGGTCACCGAGTTCATAAGCCTACTGAGTTCATAAGCTTTAAAAACATGGTAATACACATCATTCACAGCACGGGTTTGAGTAGAAAACGCAGCTCCGATGACTCCGAATTCCTTGGAGAAATCACGATCCCATGGCAAAAAAGAATCATAAAAAACAAGAAGAGGAAAAACCAAAGCAGGAGGAGGGAGGGAGAGTAATGACTTCAAATTCATGGAGATGAATTTGCCTTTGATATTTTTGTGTGGCAGAATATTGCTCCCCTGCAAGCTATCGAGCAACTCCATGAAATCAGATTTTGGAAGATGTTTTGGACTTCAAATAATCTCCATATGTCTTTGCCAGAGGTATCATAAATATTGGAATCCAAATGCACAATAAGGGTATTTTAATCCGCTAATTTATTCATTCTAATGCAACTAAAAATTAAAGTTCGAATTAAGACTTAATTAAAGAAAAAAAAAGCTGGACTATAAACTAATTTTTCCATTTTTAGATAAAAGCCTCTTTATTGCCACGACAAAATGTTACGAGTGCCAGAGCAAAATAGCAGATCATAACATAACTAAGTATCGAGGAGGAGTCGCAAATCATATCAAAGGAGGAAAACAAATATTACCAATTCAAATATAAAACAATGTGGAATATCGCCTAGACATTTGCTGCGCCCTCGTAATACTTTGAAATGTTTTGTTATACTTGCACGCCTTGATAACTCGAGTATTTTCAAAAGAACGGACTGCTCGATCACGTTCGGATAAAGCCTCGTGAATACGTTTCTTCTAACTAAAACACTACCGAACGATCTGCTTTTCTCCAAAATACTCGATTTTATTTTCGTGACGGATGTTACACATTGCTCCTTATATTTACTTTTATGCTATTAAATTTGCTAAAAATGTGGGGAAAAAAATACAAATTAGTCAACCTACCAACCACATTGACACCAGTTCAATATTCTCAAATCTAAAAATAATAATAAAATATAAACAACAAACACTGGCTTATTAGTGAAAACGAGAAGGACAAGCCAACTAAAAATAAGACAAAATTTACTTTCAAAACTCCAACTGTAATTTAAAACTTATACAACTGTAATTACAACTTTAAAAAGGATATATATAGGCTCAACTTCAATGGCAAATGGAGTATATAATATGACAATTACCAATAAAACCATTGCTGGCACATATTACAGCAGAGCATAAAAAACCTTGGTCCAGTTTTAATACCTGAAGAGCTTGGTAGTGTATGTATATATATATATATATATATATATATATATATATATATATATTGAATTTGGTTCGGTTTGATTGATTCAGTTTCAGGTTTAGTTGGTAATGTCTGTTTTGTGTAAGAAAAAAAAAGCAAGTGAAATTACACCTAGACAATAAGTGCGTCGGGACGTAGGCCTAATGAATGAAAACTGCACTGACACAAAATGGGATGTCTCGGTGAGACAATCCCACCGCAAGCAACCAAGGAGAGAAATGTCCTCTTCCACATGGCGCGAACATCTGCACGCAAGACAAACAATCACTTTTCAACAATCAACCGTAGAGCACGGCTAGTCGGCGACCTTCCACCATAGCCATCGATTGCCCGCATTTCAAGCATGGCAACGGCAATGCCTGGATCGAGACGGAAGGAGTATGCTTCCTGCACGACCCCTGATGATCCCGGAAGATTAGCCAAGCCCCGATGCTAGTGCCGTAGCTGAGGCATGCATCCACATTGCACTTCACGACCTCATCGGCCGGGGCTACCCAACAGGCCTCCAGCTAAGGAACATCATGACGTTGCCCAGCCGCACTCAAGGCCTCCCCATACTCCTGCGTCGCAGCCCTTGCCGAGGACCAGATCCTGAGACATACACAACCTGACCATCATACACCACACTACATAAAGCTTCCAAATGTACCACATGATCCAGACAAACTCAACCACCTCCACGGAAAAAAGTAGAAAATTCAATGAAACAATATGAAAAAGGTATAAAATGGTAGTTTAAATATATACAATGTATAAAAAGATACATAATGTCAATATTAAGAAGAATTTAAAAATATATAATAACATATAATCACAATATACATAATGTCAATACTAAAAAGAATTTAAAATGCAATAATAACATATAATCACAATGTTATTAAAACCGACCTCAAAGACAAAACTACGTGGTAAAAGTGTTCACAACTTAAAAGAATTTAAAATGCAATAATAACATATAAACTACTCAAGTAGCCTTGCGCTTGAGTTGAGCCGCTGAAGTTCAATACCTTCTATCAACCTCTTTCAACAACAAAAGAAAATACAGACAAATTTTGTGAACCGAATCACTGATGCTTAACTCAATTACATTCTTCACGAAACTTTACGAGTGGAGAAACCAGACTTTTATATTAAAACCGACATATTTTACCCTTATTTAATTCATAGCATACCCATTTACAAACATATTCGATCACATTTCCCTCAACAATCCGAGGCATGGCATTATTGGATCACAAGTTGAGGGGATTGTAAACACCAACTCTGTCATTAGTTACTCTGCACCACACCTCATGTAAATTTTGATTTTGTAGAGGGCCGAAATATGCTTTCAATCCTTCCAGAAATAATTTTATGATAATTTCTATTTGGAGGGGTTGATTTCAACATCTACAAAGTCGAAATTTGTAAGAGGTGTGGTGTCCGAAAGAAATCGATATGGTGCCAAACAATACCATATATTTATTGTGCAATGTTTTTTCAAACTGATATGCCTAAACCATATTCAAGCCTCGGGATCCTTATTCGCACTCCGTCCGCCACCAAAATAGTGGACAAGGACACCGCCATTTTAGTCCGCAATCTCACAAGCCAAAGACAAAGTTGCGAACCTATGGCCCCGCCCCAATGCCTTTAGTCTCATGCAACGCCAAGAAAATCTTGGGGCTCTGCTCCGCAACCCCTTAGGCTATTAGGTCCGCTGAGACCAGAGCCTGCGTTATGAAGTAGAATGCTGCAATCCAAAGGTAACAAGACGAGAATACAAGAAATAGCTAAGTCTCGGGTCCACATCGCATCGGCGCCGCCAAACGACAATTAGCTTAATTAGTAATTCATTGTACCGATTGTATCTAATTGTCATTAGTTAAACTCTAATATGTAGGTTGTCTATAAATAGAGCTCAATATAACCATTCTACATATACACATTAATTCAATATACAGGCTTACTCACAAAATTTACTTTCTACTTTTTTTCTACTTTGCACCACCACTTTTATATCGTTAAATGATGAGATATTCACCTCAAATCCACCGCTGAATACATCGTGATACTTTCGATATTATCACAAACATAAAAAAAAAATGAAAGCTTTTTAGCTAGGATGGTGATGGGGTACCAAGATACTCCTCCCCAAAAAACCACCCTTATCAATTTTAACCACACTTTATAATCTTTAAAACAAAAATAAAAATAAAATACAAAAAACATGGACCTATATTTACATTTTCGGGGATGAGGGGTGTAGTATTTATGTGTCTTTATCATTTTCATTTTCCTTTTCCTTTTCCCTTTTAGCTAAGCTGTGCACAACTGCCAACTCCTCCGTACACTTACTCCCATTCTTGTTTCTTACTACTTCTTGACTGTATATATATGCATCTATCATTGATCTAAATCCTTCTACTAGCTTCTTATTATGACTTCTCCATCTCCAATAAACTCAAGACTGAATCTTTCTTCATCTAAAAAAAATCCCATTTCTTGAATTTGTTAGTATACTTCATACTTGAGCTGTGGAAAAAGAAAGTAGGAAACCATTAGCTTCTTGTGCACTATTAATCTTCCACACTCTGTTTATCTTAAGCCATTATCAAGAAATTTCAAAACAAAAAGGTATGCCACTAATGAAATTGCTCTTTATGAATTTGTAGTTTGCAGCACTGAAAAGTTAAGGCTCTGTTAATGGAAGGAATTTTTTCCGAATTCTTCTTCTTTATTCTTTCCTGTTTTGCTTTGTTTTCCCTCTCCCTTTGTTCATCATTGTTTAGTGAATAGGTTCTGCTAATCCATTTTGGTGTTTATTTGGATTATGTTAAAGAATAAGAAAATTTGAGAGTTTTGTTTCTGTTTCTACTTTCTTGTGTGTATTTATCTTTTTCATTTCATTTGCAATTTTGGGTTACTGCTTCTTCTCAGTTTTTGCATCATGTTCTTGAAGTTTCTAGTTATGAATTGCAGTCTTTTCTCGTTGTTTTTTCTGGTATATTTTGATTTTGTTTTCCCATGTGTTCTTGTACGGTTGTACCCTTCTGCATATATTATTTCTTTATGTGTTTTTAATATTAA
Organism: Gentiana macrophylla; assembly: GCA_026214975.1. Lineage (NCBI taxonomy): Eukaryota > Viridiplantae > Streptophyta > Magnoliopsida > Gentianales > Gentianaceae > Gentiana > Gentiana macrophylla. The sequence goes on along the minus strand of CM047814.1, from coordinate 95,688,542 downwards.
AGTTTCAAAATCACCTCTGTTTCTTGACTTGAATTACTCTGTTTTTATCACACTCTGTTTTTAATATTTCTTTATGGAATACATGATCCAATAAAAATAAATGTTTTTTTTTTGTTGTTGATATTTTTGTATATTAGGTTGTGTCCGGAGTCTGCAGTTTAGTTTCAGTATGCCAAGACAATCACACCTTCCACCGCGATGCCCGTATCGCAAAAAAAACGATGATCGCCCTCTATACGACACTGTTTCCCCTAAAATACATAAAGGCATTGCCTTGAATCAAAGATTCATGAAAGAGGAGCAGCCAACTTGGATTAATGATCTGTTAGATGATGATTCAGAATCTAAGTCCAGCAGCGTATTAAAACGCGTGTCAGCAGCAACCGACTCTATGAAACTTTCTGTTGATCTAACCAGTATAAAGGATACTTCTGGTTCAAAGTACGGTCCGAATTCACCTCGTGGAATAGGGAAACCGACGTTTCAGGGGAATGACATAGCTTCGGTTTTGTCTGAATACGTACGTTACAAGAACGCTCAGAATGAAAACGAGAGTTTCTCTGTTTCAAAAGAAGTTGGTGCTTTTGAGTTCGGGGATGAGGAGGATACGTGCGGTTCAAACGGTGAGGTGGTGATGCCGGAGAACAAGCTCGTGAAACGGTGTGGTTCTTGACTAAAACATGCTTTTGGTTGTTGTTTATATATTCTGAATTGTTGACCATTATTCATGTTTGTTAGATACAACTGATGTTTTTATTATTTGTGTGTGTATAGGCACCCGGGGCAGCGAACAAGGATGCGCAAACTTCAGTACATTGCAGAATTGGAAAAACTGTTGACATATTACAGGTACGTGTGCTTGACTTGATTATCCGCACTTGTGTGTAATTATCGATTGATAAATGGACCTACATCACCATGGTCCTATCACGATCAATTCGTCCTACAAATCAGATAAACACCATCAGATATTAAGATTGACACACAATCGATGCAGGAAATGGAGTCTGATTTGGCTACAAAGGTTTCGTGGTCTGATTCATCAACGCTTTTCTTTGTCGGTTGAAAACAACAAACTGAAGCAGAGAATCGTCGCTTGCAACAACGAACGACAACTCATTGCTGACGGTGAGTTATAATACCCTCTTGATTTCATTTGGGTCAACAGATATGGAGGCTTCTGCTTTCAAAACTCCAACTTAATCGGGATTGTTTTGGATTGTGCAGGGCAAACACAGACATTAAGGAAAGAATTTGAGATGTTAAAATATAATAGTATGGGTTATTATGGTGGCAAGAAGGGCAGCAGCAACAACAATTCTTGTTCAAATGCTAATAATTCTTTATTACTAGGATCAAGTGTGGACCCACATTGGCAAATGTTGGACATAGGAAACCTTAATCTCAATTAGACTCTGCTTTCACGGAACCTCGTAAGGACAAGTGCACGTGGACGGACATTTATTATGTATAGTATACCCACCCTTTTCACGTAGTAGGAGTATGTAAGAGCGAATTAGATGCATCACATTCATTCATCTGATACAACCATTGATAACACGATTGTATTCATAGTCAATATGCAATAAATACGGAAAGGGGCGGGGGGAGGGGTACTTTCCCTATTTACTGTAACAGATATATCTATATATATATATATATATATATGAGAATAAATTTCTTGCAATCCCTTGAGTTTCAATTGAAGCAATGTGCTCCTAATTAGCACAAAATTACAGTATCGGAATTATGGGTTCCTTAACCCCTGGACTAAAAGTAGTTATAACCAATTAGTAAAACGCGGCGCACGTGTAGTAATCATATGATCACCAAAACCAGAAAGAAGTCAAGGCATCCTATGCACAAAGAAAGATTCAAACTGTACTGAACAAATTCTGCATTAACACAACAGAATCCTTCAAACACCACCACAAGAGAGTCCTAACCGCGTAGCGACGCGCGTGGAACGGCAGGCAATCCTAGCTCATCTTCAGCCTGGTCACAACAATTATCAAATCTATAAGTTACTTTAACAATACTATTGTTGAAGTTTTATCATAAATACTATTCTGGGGACAAACCTGAGTGTTGGCTCTGCCAGCTGGCAGAGAAGCATTGCCGGTTGGAGCAGATGGGAAATTCAGCTCTGATTCAAGATCGGGTTCTGTGTCGGGTTGAAGATATGAAGGCACTCCATCCACCGTTCCCATATCTGCTTCTAAAGCATCCAGCTCTGTACAAAAAATTGAACAGAAAAACACCCGAGTTACGTAACAGCAAATATACATTAGCAAAAGAAAGAAAAAAAAAGACTTATAACTAAGTCCACAACTAACTGTTTTAACATTAATGTGGCATTCATATGGGGGCGTCTTTAGTGCCACCACACCGGGGGTGTGAGGTTTAACTTTCTAGAGGTTGATTGTCACTGTGGTGCCCCGAAGGTAAAGTATGGTGTGTTGCCACTAACGTTGCACAAAATGCAATATGACTTCCATATTTATCAAAAGCATCAAATGACTTCAAAGAAACGATTGCGGGAAAACAAAAGGGGCCGTGATTTGAGTGCGTCTTACCACCCATGAGTTCATCCTCATCAAGGTCATCAGGAACACTATAACTTCTACCAAGGGATTCTTGAATCTCATTACTGTCATCCATAAGATCCATCATCTCATCTTGCAAGCTCTGTTAAAATGAGAGAAAAGAAACCACCATAAGAAATACGGGAAAACACCAAGTAGACGAAAAAATCAAAGAAAAATGAAATGGGTAGCAAACAAAGCACAGACTTCAACATCTTGAATCTTCACAGTTTTCATCATCCCCTTCAATTCTTTGTTCGCTGACTTCATAGCTGACATCTGCAAAAACAACACATCAATTTGAACCGCTTTTCTTCAATTATTTGCGCAGTTTTCCCATAAAGCACCCCAAACAACCATCAGCTTCGAGAGTAAACAAGTATTACAAACTCCAAAGCATGAATTAGAGGAATCGTTTTAGAACTTTAATGATACTAAGTCACAAACAGGAAGAGATGGTTATTATGAAAAAACAAAACAAGCCACTATCAAATAGAATAGCACAAACAAAATACCAAGTGAGTTAGCTATGACATACTGTTTGTTGAGCATCTTTTATCCCCTCAGCAGCAAAGGCAACCTGATCTAGGTTGAATGTCTGATTATAAAGCATATCTCGTTGACCTTCGTACCTAGAAATAAATTTTAAAATGAAAACGTATGTTTTGCCTCAGATTAACTTGGATAAGTATATGAACAACAAGAATATTATTGACTCAAAATGAGAATGTTGATGCCATAACGCATCTACTCAAAAACCAATCCGCCACCTAAAAGTAGCCATACAAAGTCCACAATATAATCCACTTTTGAAACACTGGACCAGAGAAAATGCCAGCGATCTGTTTTAAGACTTTATTTTTCTCATATGGAGAACCTGCAGACATCTACCACGTGTCATCAAAGGCAGAAATAAACTTCTCTCCTAATGTTATCCTCTCAACACATACTTATATCAGCAAAAGTAGATTCCATAAGCGAAACCATTTGGGGACAAAAGATTAAGAGAATGTAGCAGCAGTCACTTAAACCTTCTCCAGCCAAAAAATCGTACAGGAAAGAATGCTGCCACTGAGAACTTAAAACAGAGGCACAGCTATAGCATCTACTTGGTGAAAACATGAAAAAGCATGCCAAAAATCACAAACATCTCTAAGCAAGGAATACAACCAAGAACATGTTTCGAGAAACTAAGTTAAATAGTTACGGATCAACCCTTAACATGGACAACTAAGTTAAATAGTAGATAACAGAACGACCTGGCCTTGTTTTGCTGACATATTAATCATATTCATAACCTAAGTATGTTAACCTCTTCCTGCAACTCCATCTAGAATGCAATTATTTTCCACTAAATTTTAATTCGTTTTATTTGGTGCATCAACAATCCCTTGCCAGTCTATCGTCCCATTTTATGTGCAAGAAGGCCCCGATGACAAATGCTTACACAATAACCATGTCTTGGTATTAGTTCAAAAGAACAATGCTGCTGATGGAAATTGATTGCACTTTGAGAAATTTTATCATGGTCAAGAGTAACTACTCAGCATACATTTGGCCAGCAGAATAAAGCCAAACAGAGAGGGTAACATCATTTGCCAGCTATAAAACATATCCTCCCCTTCATGTGACACTCTCATTGCATTTATCTCTCTCATTGGCTGAACAACAACTACGAGGATATAGTAATTGAACAACATAAAATTTCCCTTAAACTTCGATTATGAATAAACATGTTATCAATACATCCTTCTTCCAGGATGCCCACACTCATCTCTTGTACTTAATGAGAAAATAACTTACATTCTCTTTGCTTAAGAACCCTCATGGCTCGAGCTTTGATAGCTCCTGAGCTGGACCAGGCCGTGTCTTCTTCAACTGCTCTCTATAACTAACAAGCTCAGCATCAAGCTTTTAATCTTCTCTTCCACTGTTTCACCTCTTTTATTGATCTGCAATGCATGTGCAACATTAATAAAGACTCAAAAGGCTCCTAGGAAACAACACCCGACGTATCAGAATCTTATATATTTCTTCATCACAATGTGTAAAGAGTGACACAATATGCATAACAAAGTGAAGTAGAGTACAGCGAGGGTGTTGCAAATCATACCAAGAAGTATAACAAAACATAGCAAACAACGCAAGCCATATCAAAGTATATATATATAGCAAAGCACCGCAACGGCCTTTGCTACGCCGTGCAATGCTTTAAGATGATTTGCTTTGCTCGTTGTGATTAGCTATGATTTGACATTTTAGTAGCATTTTTATAAAGCAATATCCATCCACCTAAAAGAATAGAAATGCATAGCCTGAGTACACCTCCAAAACTAAAAAGCTAGATAAAGAAAAACAATAAGGCGATATAGGCAGGAAATCCACATAAACTATAGGTTCGATTTTAGCACATAAAATCTACCAGTAGAGCAGTTCGATCGAAATTAAATAACACCTGTGAAATATTTGCCCTGATTTACCCAAAAAGATATGTCAAAACATGAAGTTCCAAATTCCAATGCTCTACGATTGATTGAGAGCAATTAAGTCAATATCAGTACACGATTTAAGCAATAACTGCAACTTACTCGCTCAGAAGCATCTTGAACGGATGGCTGAGGCTCTTTATCTTTCTTCACACCAAAAACTCTCTTCATTTTCCTTTTTCTCTACAGAAACTCTTGAATAAAGCACGAATTCAGGTTTTCTTCTTTAATGTATTAAGAGAAGACTGAAGAAATCGCAACAATGGCTTCGTGCTGAAGAATATGCAGAGAACTACGATTCGATACTACGGAGAATTTGCTAAGAGATTTCGTTAACTTTGCAATCCTTGACCATAAGAAGCTCCTTAAAAATATGTTACGACTTAGTCGGTTCGATTAAGGTGTTTTTTTTTTAAGATCAAATTTTGAGCAATTCCAAGAAAAAAATTAAACTCGAAAAACTCAAGGAAAGAAGATGAATTAAAATTGCTCTGAGTTCGGCTCACGAAAATACAAAAGAACATATTTTTTATAATATTGTTCGATAAAACTCATAAGCATTTCTTTTCAACTTTAAAATGCTCGAGTTTGGTTCATTAGTCTTGATTAATAACTCGTTCCGCTCGAGTTTAGATAAATCGTATTAAAGCGGCGATTTTATTTAATCGAAATAATTCGCTAACGAGCGACTCGACTTATTTACACCATTAAACTTGATTGATACGATTTTTTTTCAAAAGAATCAAATATATTTCATTCCAAGCGTATTACAACCGTAATATAGGAGGTAAAAGACAAAAACCCAAAACCTAAAGTCCGACCAAACTACCAAGTTAATATTGATGAACAACTCGTTCGACTCGAGTGCGGTTAAATTATATTTGAGCAAGAAATTCATAAACCAGGTGCCGAGCTGATCACGAGCACAAACTCATAACATTTATGACTTACGGAGTTACTTGAGTCATAATTGATCCAATAGCTACTACTACAGTCCATCGTTCTCACTTGCCCTAAAATACAAGTTATCGCTTTCATTATGTCTCAGCCTTACAGTTCGGTGATGTTTCTTCCACTTTTTCAATCCAGAATAATGCATTATCCCCCTTTTAAAAAAGAGAGGTGTCCTCGTCAAGACCCTGCCAAAAAATTCTAGAGGTAGCCCCCTCTCTAATGGTGTGTCACTAGGTTCAATCTGGTAGTCGGTTCCAATTAATACCACCTTGTAACACCGCAGAAATCGAGTTTAGCGGCGCTACTTGCGTCATAATGCATCTAGTCACTACTTACGCACATCCAGAGGCGGGCGCACATTTCCCTATTTTGGGGTCCGTGGACCCCGTTGAAAAAGAAAACTCAATATTTTATTATAGAAAAAAAAAATCAGACTTCGTGATAAAAAAATTTCTTTGAAAAATAATTACGGACCCCGATAAACAAATTTTTTGGATATATCCGCCACTATGGTCATTGCCATCGCTTGATCTAAAATGTTTAGCCCAAGTTATAAAGTTCATAATGTCTCAAACCTTATATCTTTCTGACAAGGGCGGATCTACATGTATGTAAATGGGGTCCGTGAATCTCGTTAAAAATAATAAAACTCCATATTTTACCTAGAGAAAAATATTTCGGATCCGCCCTGCTTTCTATGTTATACGATGTATATATGACACTAGTGAACTCCTTATTCTGCATTTGAGTCATGTCCTCAAAAATGAAAAGAGATGGAGGCCTGCACATGTTGATGAAGTACTACATTAATTTCTGCAAAACGAGGCACCTGCTGTAATACACATGTTGTGAGAGATTGTTCATACTCTTGAATGTAAAAGTAAATATAGTAACGCCAGCCTCTACTAACACCAAGTGGTTTTAATATAATCTGTAGCGTTTGATCTTAATACAGATACGATCTCAGTGAATGTATTGCTCCCCCCTTCCCTAGAGTTGATCTAGTTAGGGGACCAAAAATATCGTTACGAAAAAGATTAGGGCTATTTATGAGATAATAAGAAACAAAAAACGAAGTATTTTATATATTTTCAACCAATACTAACATGGCATGTGACACATGAGTAAGATTTAACATTCGTCGTTATGCTTTCGTCATTATCTTAGAGCACCTGCATCAGATTCGATCTATTAGATTACTTACATCATATTCTCTTGACAAGCACTTCATTTTACCGTTTTAAACACACATTTTTCTAGTTTAGAAATTCTTTTATAATACACGAATCAGAATTTCTATTTTACATAATGCGGTAGATATAAAGGAAAATTTTATAAAATATGGATGAATGCACTGCATGAAGAAATTTTACCGAATTTATATTTTACATTAAAAGATATTTTTCCTAAAATGAATAAAATAATTTTTAAAGAATCTACAATATCTACCGCAAATACTCAAAATAATTGTAAAAAAATATAGTTGGGTGACAAAAAAAAAATATAAGTATAAAAGATAAATACAGTTTTGAAAAACATGAAGGAAAAAATAGCGGGAGAAAGTGTAATTATCGTTTATCGTTTTATTTTTTTATTTTTATGACAAAGGGTTTAGTTTTCATTCTATTTTATTTAATTTCTCACTTCTCACTTCTCACAGCCGGAGCAGATAAGAAGATGAATTCGTCGCCGGAAGAGTTTGAAATCCCCCTACTGGACGGCTTATGCCATGACGTCAAGAAACGAGGTTGTTTTCGTCCTTTATGTGAATTTATCTTTTTTGTTTCTTTGTTCTTGCTTTTCTTCGGTCCGATCATCTTGTTTTTCCTTGCTGTAATTCTTGATGGGACGAAACTGGAATCAAATCAGCCTGAAATCAGATTGGAATCCCTATATTTTTGCCGTATAAACACCGCCACCGCCGCAGCAGCCGCCTTATGATTTGGGATCTGAACTTGAACATCACAAACACCAACAATTACTCGGATTTAAGCATCCGCCGGTTTAGGGTTTCGATCTTCTCTTACAATCAAACCAAGTTACTGACAAAAGCTGCTATTAATCCGCGGGTGCGGGTGTGTTGAACCGAGAAATCACACAATGGTAACTGCGTTGGCGGAGGTGGAGGCGGAGGTTGATCAAGATCCTTTTGAGTTTGATGATCGGGTTGAGGATGGAGTAATCCGGTTTGATTTGAAGATTCATGGCCGATTTGATTTTGCGTATTCTTTCTCTATTGATTCCTTTCGCGATGGAATTATTGTGTGTAGAGATGCAAAAGTTGTCCTTTCACCCTCATCTAATTGGTCTTGTGGATCATTAGTAGATCCTTTTAAGTGTTCTTACGAACGGTATCATAAGCATCTCCTGTTTTGAGGTTGATCAATTGTAACCTAGATCATCTGCAATGCATTTTACGGTGGATATAATAATAATAATAATAGTAAAGTGACTGCAAAAGATTCAGGATTGGTTGAATTATGCTGGAAGGATGAATTATACAGGATGCTACAATATATATCCTCACATAATTCTTGTTTACATGTGGATCCTATGACTCATGTGATCACATGCATACGTACTCCATCTAGTAGGAATGATATGTATTTATAATGTGAACATATAATGTGTTTGTTTTTGATTATATGTTGTTTTTTTATTGGGATTAATGAAGGGAGCAGTGATTTCAATTCCACAGGTTAATCGCACTCTGACAACATTAGAGTTTGGTTTTTTAGGAGTGAGAGTGAAAAAGTTGACAGATAAGCCATCTTACTAGCCTACCGAGGGCGATCAAGCTAGGGCGATGATAATAGCGATGTGTGTGTTTTGTAGAATCCCCTCCATCAAATGTAGCGATGATAATAGCGATGATAATAGTAAAGAGACTCTTCTTCTCTACTTCCATCAAATGTGGTTCAAATCCCCTCAATCAACACACACACACACACACACACACACACACACCCCCCCTCCCTCCTTTTTTTTCTTTTTTTTTTCTCATCCCTTAGAAGGACCACCGTCGTCACTTTTTTTTCCCCGTAAATATCATATAGGGAGGCAAGGTCGGAGCCATGATTTAGATATGGGGTAGGCTAATGGATTATATCGACTTCGTCCGGTGGGCTGGATTAAAAATATTTTATGGATCAAACCCGACTACATAGATTTTATAGTATAATATTTTTTTTATCCGGTGAGCTTAGCCCACCTATGTCCTAAGAAAGGTCCGCCCTTGTAGGGAGGACATCAGATTTTTATCCATGCAGTGACACCTAACTGAATTGCCCATCCTTATATTAATTTAAGGCTTCCTTTAAATATAGCGGCTTTGCTAACAATGGCTCTGCTAACGTGAACAGTGCAACTTTTTCTCTCTCCAGTGGGAAAATGTGTTAGTAAAAGAAAAGGAAAAATATGTTGGTAGATAAATTAGTTAGTTGAGATATAAGATAAAAATAATTTTGAGGAATTGTATTGGAAATATTATTGGGGTATGTTGTTTTATAGAGTGTTAAAAAAATGAATCTAAAACGAAAAATAAGATAAATCGAAAGTGGAATAAGGTCAATGCTTTGCCGTCATCCAAGCACTTTCCAAGAATTAGAAAATATACATGAGATGTGTGGTGGCAAGGGGTAATTCTTCCTTAATTACTCTATTTCAACCGTAGACACACGTGGATGAATCTGGACCACACAATTTCAAATCAAATTTAAACCGTGTGGTCCAGATTCATCCACGTGTGTCTCCGGTACAAATGGAGTACACATGTAAGAATTATCCGGCGGCAAGACAAGAAAATGATGGAGCGTGTATAGGCCTTATGACTAGCTAGATTCTTTCATGGTAGGAATGGATGTTTGTGAGTTTTATTTACACCACACCTAATCTATTCGTGCACCACTCAACACGTGTATCATAGTAGAACCGACTTTTCATCGATGTATTGTGAGAATAGACTTTTTCAAATAAAACAACTACTTCACGCACGTTGGTTGTGGGCCCAGCCTAAATGACTAATTGGACATATGACAAGATGAAATGAAACAATGGTCGAATGGTAAAATTTCTCTTTGCCAAGAGAAGAGATGAGGGTTCGATTCCCGCTATCCGCCCAAGATAAGAATAAAATAGTTTGATTAAAACTAATTAAAACTAAACTTCAATATTTACATGATTTTATATATCAGCCTTATTGACATATGATGAGCTTGATTTGATGATCGATTAGGTCACCTTGATGATCCGGGCCCTAATTGAATCTAGTGGTGAACGCACACAAAAACCCTAATGCCTAAAGAGTGAGATGGTGTTGTTTTGGTGTTTGCGGCTGAGTCTAAGAATTTATCTTAGATTGCATACGTATCTTGTTAGGTTCCAGGAATCAAGCCTTACGTAGTTCCTGGAGTATGGTATTTATAATGACAACACATGCCCTAACCCTAATACTTGGTCGGTTTGAATTATTGTCATAGTTACCCTCAATGGGCCTTAACCCTTGCCCAAGTTGTCACACCGTTAATGGGCCTGGACAGCTGGTGCGGACTCTGTCCTCCATGTCGATATTGCCGACCTGCGGTACTCGACTCTGGGACTTATTGTCCTACACTGCTCGATGGTTGATCGTCGTAGCCTCGAGTCTGGGCGTCGACATGTATACCTTGGTGTTAATCCACAATGTGATGACCAACCGATAGACGACACGTGGAGGGGTGAAACCCTGTATCGTCATAAGCCCCCCAGACTTGAGAGAGGCGACCCCCGTTGTCCGAGGTCGAGTCTGTCACATGAATCGTCTCTGAGTTGGGTCATCCTTTGGGCGGGAAAAAGCCCGCCATTTGCAACCCTTACTGCCTGCAGCCACGTGGCGTGATGTCATGGTACATAGACGCTTCGTATCCCGCAAATCATAATGCGTCACTATCTTGATTCTCGCGATTTCCAGGGGGTTATAACTCCCCATTACCCACGTCTTTTCAAATCATTTGCAAATCTTGGCTAGCATAAAAGGAGAGAGAGATAGAAGTTGGGGCAGAGCCAATTCATTATTACAAATTCCAAACACCAAGTAAGCTTTTTCCTTTGTATTATTCATCTTGTTTTTTGCTTTACCCATGTCCAGTTGTAGTGCCACTGAATCGGATAGGGGTAGTGAAACAACAGTTCGTAGCCAAACTCCGGCGCCTGTTTCTTCTGATCATCTTCTCCGGCAAGATTCCGGCGAGCCCATAGCTTCCTCCCCTCCTGTCCCCAACCAACCTAAGAAATTAGTAACCAGGATGGATGGGAAAGGTGCTAAAGGGTGTCTCAGTGCTCTTTCCCTTGAAGATGTTACCAGTCTTTGCCGGAAATGCAATATCACCAGCCCTCCGTTTGAAGCTCGACTCCCTTCTGGTCTTCATAAGTTTGCCGATGAGCCCCCAGAAGGATTCTGCACCGTCTATGAGGGTCAACTCTCGAGCGGATTAAGATTTCCACTATGTCCGGCCGTCCTCGCGGCCCTAGACCATTACGAGATAAGCGTTTCGCAGTTGGCCCCAAATGCTTTCAGGACTCTAATGGGGTTTGTCATAGCATGTCGAGTCACGGGAGTCTGCTTCTCGATACCCCTCTTTCGGTATTATTATCAGATCGCTGCTACACCCGACAAGCTGTGGTATACCTTCCAGAGGAGGCCGAATCGGCACGAATTCGTAACTAGAGGGCCTTCTTCTCACGGGAGTGGAAGCCTCGCTTCTTCTTCCTTCGTCATGGCCCTGAGAACCCTTATATAGGCAATGGAGGTCGAGAGGCATGAAGAAGGACAAACTAGAAATGCCCCTGCTCCTCCGTAAGCCCGACTACTAGGTGGCTTTAGCTTCGAGGTGTGTACTCGAGACTTGAGCCTTCTTTACAATCTAGCCCACCTGAAGGAGGCAGGGCCGATTCCATACGCAAACCTTCATGCCCAAGATCAAGAGAACCGTAGGGACTTTACTTGTTTTGCTTTTGTATTTGTTGTTCTGTCGAGTTTGATAACTTATCATTTGTTGATCAAGACTAACCTGTTCTTTTTGTCTTGTAGTGGGAAAGTTCTCCAAGATCAGTGATCCTACACACCTTCCACCGTCGGTGGTCGTAGCTGCTCCGTCTCTCGGAGGTCAGGCAGCGCCTGAAGTGCCTGTGGCTGAAACCAGGGCGTCTTCTTCTCCCAGAGAGATGGGGTGCTTCTCAACCTGAGCCTACTCCTGCTGCCGTCGAGTCAACGGTGCCGACTCGATCATCCGAGCAACCTCCGACCTCTAGCGGTTTATCGGTCCGTTATGGCTCGCTTCGAGACGAGGATGAGGAGGTGCTAGTCGATGTGACTCCACTTGTTGAAGTGAACGTCGAGGAACGAGTGCCGCAGACGAAGAAAAGGCCAACCGTTCACGAGCTGGTGAGGGAGCAACAAAGGCAAGCAAAAAGGACCAAAGTGGTTGAAACTTCTTCCGAGCCAGATGTCGATGTGAACTGGCCGCAGATGATTGCGCGGCCTTGGAGGACAAGGCTCTATCCCACGCTCTTCGGAGGTCGGCCCGCCTCGTAAGTCGATTGTCTTTCTTTTCTTTAAGTGTTGATTCATCTCGAGGACTATGCCCTGTTTATTGTTTGACATTTCCTTTTCTTTTTGTAGAATAACCTTCTCAGCCGAGAGGCCGCCCGACGTCTGGCCAAAACGAGCGAGTCGGAAGACGATCTGCGGAAGGAAAACGGCAGACTGCTGCAGGACAACATTGCAAAGGGTGCCGCCATCGCCGGTATGGAGTCTCAGTTCGAGGCGCTGAAGCGCGAGGCGAAGGCCGATGTTGAGAAATTGCAGACTGCACTAACAACTACCGCTGATGACTTGGCTCGAACACAGAGAGAACGGCATGATCAGGGTAAGGAGTTACTTAAGCTGGCCGAGGACTTCGAAAAGGTGCAACAGGCGCACAAGGCTTCGTTGGATGACGTGGCGAAGGCTCGACATGAGAGGGATATACACCTTACACATATCATGTAGTGTGTATGTGTATATACACCTTACATATCTATCTATCTATCTATCTATCTATCTATCTATCTATATATATATATATATATATATTAGGGAAAACAAAATAGAACCAAGTCAATCCAAACCATACCGAATAAAATGATACTACCTAGTTTTGGTTTATAAATTTTAAAACCGTAAAAAATGGTTTGGTTTTAAAATAATAAAAAATCGGAAAACTGAATCATGCGCACCCCTAACGAGGACCGTGACCAAAGCGATAAAATTAGTTTGTGGATTTGTTTTTTCGAGTTGTAAATTGTAATTGTGTGCTTTTGCATCGTAACATAGTTGAAATAGTGAAGAACTATGATGTTTTTTTTATGTTCACGACATGATCAAATGGTAAAAGGTTTGAGTGTTTTAAAAGAACAGCTGAATTTGGAGCTGGAGTATGGAGGTTCACCCTGTAAAGGGGCGACTCTTTCAGTTGTTTGATATAATAACAAGAACATAACTCTGAGCCATTCGATTACCTGATTAATATATCCACTAATCTCATGAGACAGGGGTTGAAGCATTGTGGTTAGAGTTTAACCATTTATGTTTAGTGTTTGAGTCACCTATCGAGCGGTTCGTGTTTTTAAAGTGGTTGGATTTTTTGTCTGGAAATGGTAATTTTTTAACATAACTTCTTATTTTCATTTATATTTTTTACTGCCGGACAAAGAAGAATATACGACAAAGGGAAAAATATTGCCGAACAAATAATAATAGACGGCAGAGGGTATATATTCGACTATAACTATTCTTATAGTCGTAACAAAATATCATAACTATGATGTTTCTCTTACATATGTTTAGTGTCTGAGTCATGAAATGCGAGAAGAGTTATGGTGGATGAATGATTTTAGAGGTATACCAAATAGAGGGGTGTGATTAATCCATGTCACACCTACACATCTTTATTATGTGTGAGAGAGTGTGTGAGAATTAATCACACCATCCACTTGATATACTTCTAAAATCATTCCCGTACAATAACTTTTCTCATGAAATGCATGATTTTTAAATAGATAAATGCTATTACCCTCACGAGTGACACCATACACTTTATATCTTTAACAATAATAGACTAATATCATTATGAGCGTGTCCTACATCATGATCAATAACGTAACTATGTTATGTCACACATAACCATTAATTAATTATGATCAGTGTTCTAAAAATAGGCCAACTCGGCCGCCTAGGCGTTGAGCGGCCATCATCCTACCCGACTTTACATTACCCGGCCCTGTCTAGACGGGATGGTATCTTGGCGGGCTGAAAGTCGGACTAGGCGGGTTCAAGGAGGGCAACTCGGCCAAACTCGGCCAACTCGGTCAAAGCTGGTCTTTATATTTACTCTTTATATTTGAAAGCCCTAATTTAATTAAGAAAATCATTTCCATTTCTTCCCAATTCCAAGCTGCGTTCTTTTCTCCAACCCTCCTCCCTTTGCAAATCGCAAGCAGCTGCACTGCCGACCACCGGCCAGCCGGCAGCAACCACCGACGACCACCGGCCAACAACATTTTGTAACTTGAATTTTTAGACTTATGATATGTTAGTACTTAGTATACTAAAATGGTAGTATCATGAATTTTGGGGATTAGAGTAGTATTTTGTTTTTTTTTTTTTCAAGTCCATTATTATTAATAAAATAATTGAAAAAATTGCACATCCGTCTAGTCCCGGACTAGTCCCCCCTAGCCGACTACTCCCAACTCCCGATCCGGCCCTCTGACTAGTGCCTAGCGACTTTTAGAACATTGATTATGATTACGCAAATGTGAATAAAGTTGTGAAGCAAAAAAACACTATCTTAATTGGTCATGAAAGACAAACAAAACCTTTTAATTTTCTTTAACCTCCTTGAATTTTCTTGTTTATTGTATCAAAATTATTGCTTTAATTATTTATATTTATAAGCTGGTGCCTCTGGTAGCATGCATGTTATTTTATTTTTTTTTCACGTTTCAAAATTCTTGATAATATCTACATGATCTTTCACTAGACGCCAGAAATCAAAATCTTGGCCTGCAAGTGATGTTAATTTCATCCATCTGTCAGAATTTCACGATGTAAGATATATATATATATATATATATATATATATATATATAGAAAACGTTACTGTCACAATGTATAGCTGTATAACAACAACTACCACAACAAATATATTATTGATAATGAATAGGATCTATTAATTGAGATACGAGTTTTATTATAATAAAAAAAAGAATTTGTATTGTGTCAATCGTTATGACGTAAATATTATGATGGAAACAACTAATATATATTATGATCCTCTCCAAACTCTAGTATAAGTGCGTTGAAAATAATTTCGTATTGTATGTACGTAGTAAAAAATAAATTTAAAAGTGGCGTAAGAAGTGTTTTTATGTCTCCGATTAGTCCATGTCATTTTGAGAATGAAATTAAATATCCATAGATATTCATAAACCTGTGGGTATCTGAATGAGTAGGGTATGGATACTGCCAAACCCGTACCCACCCGTGTCTGTTGACGATACCTAATTAAGATACGAGTTTTATTATAATAATAAAAAAAATATTTGTATTTTGTCAATCGTTATGACGTAAATATTACGATGGAAGCAATTAATACCCTATAAAGAAGATATCAATGGCTCCATTCAAAAAGAAAAAAAGATATCATTGGCTAGCTTCAAAAGGATATATACATCATATATAAAATCAGAAAATTCATACTCAAGAAAGAAAAAAAAGAAGTATATGGAATCAAACAGCAGGACAAACTTTGGAGGCTCTTTGAAAGTACCTTCTGTTTATGAGTTAGCTAATAACCAGGATTTATCATCCGTTCCGCCCCGTTACGTTCGTGCTCGTGCTGATCGTAAAGATGATGATGATCCTGCAGCATTCCAACAGATAAATTCCTCTTCAATATCTAAGAAAGAAATTCCTGTGATAGATCTGCAGAAGCTGCTGCTATCTGATGATGATGATCTGATCAAGAACTTTGAGCTGCAAAAGTTGCATTTGTCTTGCCAAGAATGGGGATTTTTTCAGGTAATTAACAAGACTATATATCTATTCTGTTGATCACACTAGATCATTTCTTTCTTGTTGAAGGTTATATATATATATATATATATATATTTGGAGAAGAAGTTATATATTTTCATGCATGAGCAAAATCCCAGTCTTGTTAATTATTACGGGGACGATCTATCGTCTCCAAGCCAGGCATACCTCAGTGGTTAAAAATTTAAGTTGAGGTAATATATATATATATATATATAGTCTTGCATGTTTTGGGATATACGGTGGAGGTTCAATTCCGTAAAAAGACAAC
The DNA here is from genome assembly GCA_026214975.1 of Gentiana macrophylla. Lineage (NCBI taxonomy): Eukaryota > Viridiplantae > Streptophyta > Magnoliopsida > Gentianales > Gentianaceae > Gentiana > Gentiana macrophylla. The sequence continues at coordinate 95,672,132 of CM047814.1, read as the reverse complement.
CCTTTCTAGTAAATTAAGAAGGTGTAGTGGTGTACAAACAACCCATGTATTTGCATTGAACCATTTATACACATCATTTGATTTACGTCCTCTATACTAGAGCTGACCCCTTGGAATAGGGCCCTAATTAAACCGGTTTGTGTCACATGTTATGGCTTTAGCAATTTTCTTTATACAATGAAATATATATCAATTATTTGAATCGTCGATCATAATCAGTTCGCCTCACTGATTATTGTGAGTGTTATGACGGATCGATCAAGAAGTGATGGTAATTGTGAGTAAAGATAAACAATTAACAAGTAAACAAACACAGAAACAAGAAGAACACGGATTTAACGTGGTTTTCGACAATGTGTCGACTACTCCACGGACAAACGAAGATATTTTATTATCACGAGAAAGTTACGAGTTACAATTAATATATACAGATGGTATTTATAGCATTGAGAATCCGACCCTAACAGACTAAACAGCCAACCCAGTAAATTGCTGAAATACCCCAGAAGTAACTTCTCCAAAACGGAAACCATGTAGCAGACATGTTCCCTAAGTCTACTGTGAAACAAGAGCCTTTAATCTCAAGAGAGTTGATCAACCTGGCGATCGCTTCAATGAACACCAAACTTCAAAGAGATTGTCGCACTGCACCATATCACAGTTTCCATACAGACTATAGCAGTATATTTTAAGTCATCATTACACTAAGGCTACTGGTTAACGTGCATATATTAAAAATGTGCAAATTAAATGATGTATAATTATTTCTTTCGTATATGTAAACGCAAATAAAAACACATTTTACATCAGTTTTTTTAACCTTTACTTACTTTTTTTTGTTTTTTTTTTTGATGAAAACCTTTACTTACTTTTAAGCAAGTTAAAAACATGATACCAAAGCTAAAGGAAACAAATTTCTAGTAAACAAGTTCGTTTTATCATATTAGATACAATTAATGGATATTATAAGTTTTTTTTTGTATATTATAAGCTTTTTTTTTTTAATTCCTGTTTTTGCAAGTATATTAAAAGTTAGATTTTGTTGTTTATCATCCCTTATATCGACTAATTGACAAATTGCGACGAAATTAAAACTTTTAGTGAAAATGACTCGTTTTATCTCTATCAACTATGATTTTTTATTACGCGTTAGTTTAACTTTTTTAAACTCTTGATGTATTTGTCTTTTCTCTTGTTATTTTATCCTTACTTGTCTTTTATATATATATATATATATATATATATATATATATATATATATATATTAGACTTTCTTAGAAGAAGAATGACAAATTTACTAATAAATCGTGATTCAAAACCGATTATTAATCGGAGACAAAATAGTGTAAACTTCCTAAATTACCCATTTTTCACTTCTTGGTCGCCACTTGTCATACAAGATATTAAAAAATAAAACCGTAGCCTACAAACAAATTAGGAGGTTTTATTTACTCTCCACGTCCCATTTTATTTGTCCACGTTTCCTTTCTGGTTTGTCCCAAAATAACTGTCCACTCTATGCATTTATTATCGAATTTCTTCTAATGTCCTTCTCTCTTTACAATATTTACAATAAAAAGTGTGTAGCATTAAATGCTCCAACAACTACTTAAAGGGTATATAGGTAAAAATATTGGATAATTTAATAAGATTCAAAACATTAACTACATTTTTCTTAATCACGTGAAAAGTCAAAAGCGGCATAAATAAAATGGTATTTTATGGAGTAAGTAATTTTTGTCATTAATTGTAACTGTCAATCTATTTCCATGATTTTAGGGAAGCATTATCTGTACACTTTTTTGAATTAATTCTTATAAAAAAAATGTATTGTTTGTATTTGGCAAACAATTTTTCATTATTTTATGAATTCATTATCACTACACAATTTTGATTTTAATGGGAAAAAATTCTCTTCAACTAATTTTTTCACTCAAAAAATACTTTACATATATTCTTCGATCCATATCAGTGTTACTACATTTGTTTTTCGGTAACTACATCTACATTTTTTTGGATATAACTACATCTATATTATTGGCCGTTACTACTTCTTTTTCAATTGTTACTATATTTTTTTAATGTAACGACATATTTCATTTGCTGTTACTATTTCTTTTTATGTGTTAATATGTTTTTTTGTTGTAACTATAAATTTTATTTATCAGTGTTACTACATCTATTTTATTTGTTTGTTACTATTTTTTAACTGTCACTATATTTTTTTTTGCTATAAATAAATCTATTTTATTGCTTGTTACTACTTATTTTTCAAGTGGTACTACATTTTTTTTTATGTAATTACATTTATTTCATTGCATGTTAATACTTCTTTTTATATGTTACTACTTCTTTTTTGGATGTAACTACATTTTCTTTTCCAGTGTCACTATATTTTTTTGCTGTACTCATTTTTATTGGATGTTACTACTTATTTTTCTGTATTACTACATCTATTTTATTGGATCCCTAAAAGGTGGGAAGCATTTTAAAAGAGATTTATGTAACTATATATTTTTTTTCTTACGTGATTTTATTAATATTTTTTGAAATTTTGATAACTGTTCTTTTGGAAGGTTCACTCCTCTACTCCACCTTTGATGGCATGTATTTACTTAACACCGAATTTATTGTCAATAACTCCAAATCGCACAAAAAGGGGTATTATGGTCCATCTATTATCATTTTGTCCTTTTTAATCATCAAAAATAAAATATATCCTTGGATCCTCATTTATGAATTTTGATGTCCTTCTGGCCCCTTCCTCATATATATATATATATATATATATATGATTTTTATTGGTTGCAAACATTTTCGTAACACTGAGATTTCCCATGAATTCAGTAACTACATAGACATGTTATAGTTTACATTATTACCATGTTGATGAAAAATTGTTACAGCTGGTAAATCATGGGGTGAGTTCATCACTAGTAGAGAAAGTGAAAAAGGAGATTGAAGCATTTTTCCATCTTCCAAAAGAGGAGAAAGAAAAATTCGGGACACGACCCGATGATTTTGAGGGATTCGGGCATACCTTTGTTGTATCCGAGGAACAAAAGCTTGACTGGTCGGACATTTTTCATATAATGGTTCAACCTGCATATATAAGAAAGCCTCACTTGTTGCCCAAGCTTTCACTTTCATTCAGGTACACATTCCTTAAAAACTGCATAACAAAGAATGTTTTTAGAGCTTTATTTCTACTATGACCTCCGTCCCAAAATATAAGTCATCTAGAGATTTTCACACAGATTAAGAAAGTGGTTGAATGTAATAAATTTGAAAGGTTAATGTCTAAAATGCCCATTGACTATCATTAATGCAATAGTAGTTAAATAATGAAAAGTGGTTGAATTGATAATAAATTAGGGGTAATATAGAGAAAATTAAAAGGTAATAAATGTTGCATTGATAATGTAGAATGACTTATATTGTGAAACGGAAGTAGTACATTTCATCTTGGTTTATGTAAAAATTAATGTAGGGAAGCTCTAGAGGTGTACTCTGTTGAAGTCAAAAGCCTTTCAATGAAGATCTTGAACCAAATGGCAATGGCTTTAGGGATGGAGCTCGAAGACATGACCGTTCTTTTTGACGAAGGAATGCAAGTCATGAGAATGAATCATTATCCACCATGCCCTCAACCAGAGCTTGTCATGGGGTTGTGTCCTCATTCTGATGCTGTTGCGCTTACCATTCTACTTCAAGTCAATGAAGTTGAAGGACTACAAATCCGTAGGGATGGAGCTTGGGTCCCTGTGGTCCCACTTCCTGGTGCTTTCATTGTCAACGTGGGTGATGTGTTGGAGGTAATTAAACAAATGATACCTTTACCAAACGAAGATTAATAGGAGAATCAATATGGAGTTGAACAATGATAGTTGAAGTTCTTTTTCGTGATTATGATTTATTCTCTAAATTTTGTGTAGATTGTCACGAATGGGATTTACAAGAGCGTGGAGCATCGAGCAACAAAGACTTCGATAAAGAAAGAATCTCCATTGCAACTTTTCATGCCTCAAAACTAGAGGTGATCTAGGACTGCTCCAAGCCTCCTTACTCCTCGATAATCCACCAAAATTCGACGAAATCATTACATCGAGATTATGCCAAAGGATTATTCTCCCGTGAACTTGATGGAAAGTCTTATCTTGATGTCATGAGGATTTAGTCGGTGTTTGTCGCAAGACGTCACCAACTTGTTCCTATTAATTGTTTCCAGAATAACACCGTGTTGCATGAGATATTATATATAAAGTGTTATTTATCTACTTCCCATCAATTTAAACTTTTGGAAGAGATAATCATTCAATACACTCGACATTTATCAATGGAGAAATTTTACCCTACCATGGTCGTAATATAGTTAAGTCCCGCAACGAAGCGCAACCCTCGTGTTTAGTTGCCATCGTTGAGTTTGGAACCTCTGAATGATCGCCGGTGATAAGCCGGAGGAAGGTGAGGATGACGTCAAGTCATCATGCCCTTATGCCCTGGCGACACACGTGCTACAATGGCCGGGACAAAGGGCGCGATCTCGCGAGGTGAGCTAACCCCAAAACCCGTCCTCGCCTCGAAAGGTTATGAATCTATTTACAAGCCCAATCCCAATATCTTGATTTCGAGTAGCAATACATCGTACAAAGGTATATATTTTGGTTATTATTAAAAACATAAGGACCAAATCAGTATATAACATAACTATCATGATCAAATACTAAATAATTTGAAATGCATAAAATAAAATAAAAACAAGTGGTTCTCTTAATTTGTTGTACTCAATTCTCAATATGGTGGTTCACTTTCACCGTCCGAGGTCTGTGTTTTCATAATTTCTGAATAAAATTACATATTTAAATCACTCTAATCCATCAAATTTCACCTAATTATTTGCCGAGAAACGAAAGATTTCATTCAAAATAAACTAAGGATTAGGGTACAAAGATCTAGCAACCTCTTCATCACGTTTCAAAGAAATGATCCAAGCAGGAAAAACTCTAGTCTAGATGGCTGGAATAACAAGTTTCTTACCAAATTATGCAACAGCATGACTAAGAAGATTAAGCTTCCTATTTACATAACAAATAGTACAATTAGCAAAAAACCTTTTAAGACTACAAATGTCACGGATAATGGCAAAGACTTGGGGAGGAACCAAAGCGACTCTGTAGAAAAACACAAACACACACACTTTTTTTTTACGAAAAAACAATTTGAATGAATAAATTTATTGAAGCTTCGTTTCTTTGCTTGATTCATAATACACAGGGAAGGTTTTTATTTATAGTACAAGAAGTCTAATCTATCCGATTGCTTTCAATTTGGGATAAACCCTAATTTTAATCTGTTTGAATTTCAGGGATAATCTTCAATTTTGAAGTCGATCTGCTGAAGCTTGAACCATCACCATGAACGAGGGCAGGTACAATCCATCTATTTGTCACCAAGCATCTATCCGAATTCTGCTTGAATTTAAAGGTAATGATCCCTCAATATCTCTCCTTATCTCTCCAAGGATCACAAGTTCCTTGATCGGCTTTATCTTGAATTTTGATTTATTCAAACACTGTAGTGGAATTGGATTCCTTTATTTTGAATTCAATGATTTTGAATTACAACGGTCATGGATCGTTTGTGTTATTAGCTCCATTGATCATATTAACCAAATTCAGAGAGTCAGACTTGAGCAGAATGTTGTGCCATCCTTTTTCCTTAGCCAAAACTAGAGCCCACCTAACTGTTTCCGCTTCAGCTCTCAAATCAGAATCAAGATACTGGAAAACCTTCCCCAAATCTCAACAAGGTTGTAATTCTTATCATAAATAGCAATGATAGAAACATCAGTATAAGAAGCATATAAACATCAGTATAAGAAGCATTAGCAGAGCAAAAATCCAGATAATCCTTCAAAATCAAGATACACTACAGACTTAGCATAGAGATACTTCTATTGAAAAGCCAGTCATTTCTAGAAATCCAAATGTGCCAGAAGATAAAAATGGTTTGCTCGATTTAGTCTTTACAGTGTTAAAACTTTTATTACCAGCAAGAGATGACCACCAAGAAGTCAGATCCAAGTTCTGATTCTGAAAAGGAGTGCAGGAAACAGGACTGAAGCTCCATATGTCAATAGCTCTTGGGCAAGAAAAGAGTATATGCTCAGTGGTTTCAACAGCATCTCCATAAAAACTACAAGAAGAAGGAATGGAGAAGTTCCTCATAAAGTGGAAGTATCTCAAGTGTGGATTCATAACTATATATCAAGAAAATAATAGGGGAAAATGGTCGGGAAAACGCAACCGCCGTGGCAAGAATAATATCCAGGAAAACGCAGCCTAGGTAATTGCACGGGTCCGGTTAAACGAGTACGAGAGATATACGGATACGAGGGTGCAGGTTTTCACGTGCTTGCTTTTCACGGTTCACTGATGTGTTGACTCAGTTTGGGTTTTTCGGTTCTAAAGCTGACACCTCCTTACATATTTATTCCCGTTGTTAAGGGTGAAAATCTATGTTTTATTATGATATATTTTACGGTATTTTCCCTCTTAATTGGATTAATGCATAATAAACGGCCCTTATATGGAAATATTGAGCATACTAGGTTTTTAAGGACTCAATCTCAATATTGAATAAATTATGTGTTTTCATCGTGAATTATAATTAATTGGACTTTATTACAGTTTGCGATGTTTTCCGTGTGTTATAGGTATGATTATTGTGCTCAAATGATGATCAAAAGAGATAAATTTCGAGCTACAAAGGTTTAAGGAAGAGATAATGATCGAGTGGAGAGAAGAAAAAGAGATAAACATGCAAAAATCGCATTCAAGTCATGCTGAACGAACGTCCATGCTCCGTCCATATCAAACGAGCGTCTGAAATATCAAACGAGCGTCCAAGGTGCTAAAAGTGATTCATAGAGTTTGAACTGAGGCCGAACGGGCGTCTGAGGGGAGTTCGAAATACCAAACGAGCGTCCGCCATCCTGAACGCTCGTCCGTCCGCCGACTCAGCCGAGACCGACTTAATCTTCTATAAATACCTGCCTATTTCTGCACCCAAGGACACGAACAATTCGACACACATAAACCCTAATACCTAGGGGCGGCTAAGGCTGCAGTTTTTACATCTTTTCCTTTACTTTTATGCAAATTAGATCTAGGTTAGTTTAGGTTACTTTTTATGTTTGTTTTATATATTCTTTGAGTTCTTTGAGGATGTTCAGAGGCTAAAACCTCCATCAAACGAGATTTGTGAAGCCATCAACGTGAATTGATCTGCATTTATCTCGATTATTACCGTGTGAGTATTTATTTATGGTTGTTTCTTATTCATGCTTTACTCATGTTTTTAGTGCATTATATCGGAAGATTGCATGTTTTCGATTGTGTTTATGCTTGATGGGAGTCATGTTAAACCTTTAGATCACCATGAATAGAATAGTCTTTGAATCTATAGTAACGGAAGTTAATAGATTCGATCACTAGGTTAAACATAAAAGTTGACATCTTTGGTCTTTTAAACGCGTTAATCTAGCATTGGAAGATACTAGGTTAATAGATGAAATACCTAAGGAATTAGGATTTCATGTTTAGAAAGGTGAATCACAACCTAAGTAAATACCACGTAAAATCGAGATAGAGATCGATGCGTGTTGATAGGTGGATCAATCCTCGTTTGTCTTTTATAAACTTGATTTACAATCCTCATAGCTTAGTTTAGATTAGTTAATTTATTTTTCTCGCACTTTTAGTTTATTTTTTTATCGCTTTCAATCTCTCTAGCATTGGATTAATCTCCTCTGTCTAGTTATTTTCTCGCATATTTGTCTAGTTAGTTATTCGTTAGGTTAGTAATCGTGACAATAGTTAGTTAAAAACAAAGGCTAGGGTTAACATTCGTCTAGTTCCCCGTAAGATCGACCCGGCATAGCCTCTATACTACGATCCTTGCACTTGAGGTTAACCGGTTTTATTACTTGTTTATTTTGTATTTCCTCCGTATATGTATTATTTTCATAGAAATAGGGCTTTATATTGAAATATTGAGTAAATGATGTTTTTAATAGTTAAATCTCAAAACGTAACGATTTATGTGCGTAATTGATGATTTTATGTTATTTTGGAAATACGTTACGCTTTGGTATGTTTTCCTATTGTTGTAGATACTCATTGATGATGGGAGAGAGGATTTTAGAGAGCCAAATTCGTGATTGGAAAGGATCAATCAAAGTTATGGAAGATTGAAAGATATAAGGAAAGAAATCAATCAAGATGAATGTTGGGAAATCGAGGATTCGGGTAGTCCCGACTTCCGACGCAGTTCTTGATATGATAACAACCGATTTGACTCTGGACCTCAAGAGAAGAGTTGTAGGGTTTGAAGAGAGGATTCTACAGGATTTTGAATCACTCCATTCCGACTTACGAGGCCCGAGATATGAGCGTTACAAGTTTGGATGCTGTTGCTGAAAATAGTGAACGGGCGTCCGACATTATGGACGGGCGTCCGGCACCTTTATCAGTAACAACCGACTTGATTTTTCTATAAAAGCAGCTGCGATTCCAACCCTAATTACATCAGATTTTTCATACGAAAATTACACGCATACAGCGCCGCTTTAGGAGTTTCAAGGCCGATCACCCGAGCCTTGTGCTCGGTGGTCGGGGTTAGATTAGGTCTTTTATTTTGTTCTTTTTCCTTCTTGTTCGAGCATGATGAAGGCTTGAAGCTTTCATCCATGGAGCAGCCATGTAATCCTTTTCTACGCAGCACTTTGATTCCTTTCTATGGATATTTTGTAAGTTTTATTTATAATTGTTTCTTTTTCTATGTTCAATTGTATCTTGCAATATATATCGAAAGATGATTGTATGATTTGATGCTACCGTATGACGGAAGTCGGTGTAGTTTAGATCTCCATAGGAAAGATTAGATTTTTAATCTATACATAACGGAAGTTCGTAGGTTAAATATCTAGGTTTACGAGAGGACCACAATTTGATTAATTCGATGCAATATTTTCTTAGAATTGAATTGAGGGATATCACCGTTACCGGAAAGATATGATTTTTCACGTGTTTATTTCATTAAGTTGTTCTTGTTTTCTTTCATGATTTATATGGTTATATGATTCATTAGATTGTCGTGAGGGAGATTGACAATTATTATTCCAACAAACGGAAGTTGAGGGATAATGTTGTTAGATTAGGATTTCATCCATATCTTTGATTTGTATCGATATTAGTTAAGACCGGAAGGTAAACTAATTAATGGCGTGATAAATCGGAAGAGGAAACGCTCCTTTAGATAGGATAATAATCCAAGATAACTTGTGAATGAACATTTGTCTATCTTATTTCTTTCGGTGGGGTGATGGTTGCTGGAAATTGGTTGATCATGGTTTGTTCATGTTTGTTCAATGATAGTTAGTTTTATTGCTTTCATAGATATAGTTTTATTTTCTGTTTGTTCGCAATTATCTTTCCTGGCTTTGGACTGACAATCCTCTGTCCAGTTACTTTTCTGTTTTAGTTTAGGTTTAGGTTTAGTTAATAAAGAAGAATTAATTAGATTAGATTCAACATCCCTTTTCCCTGAGGATCGATACCCGTACTTATCCAACTTTACTAGCAACTGCCCGGTATTCGGCCGGTTAGGAGGTAGTTTTGCATGGTAGTATAGGTTTTATAAATTTTCTTTTGTTTTAATGATGCAAAATCTCCCCAACAAAAGTGGCGCCGTTGCCGGGGATCCGGACAGTTTGCCTAGTTTTTGTTTTTGTGTGTTTTTGTTTCTTCTGTTTTTGTTCAGTTTTTCTTTCTATTTTCTGCGTTTTAATCCCTGTTTTTAGGTCGATTTCTAGGAGGATTAACCTTTAAGTAGTTAGGAATTTAGTGTTTTGGATTAGGGTTAAAGTTTCTGTTTTGTGATTAGTTTCCTTTTTTTTTCCCCTGTTTTTCCTGCTCTGTTTTCTTTACTTTTATCTCTCGCTCAAAATCGCTTCGTTCTTGTTCTGGAAATTTTGCATATGAACGAAGCGTCCATACCTATGAACGCCCGTCCCACTGTAAAATTTCAATCTCATATCAAGTCCTCGACTTTCTGACGAAGCGTTCATACATTTGGGCGCCCGTCCAAAATTACTTGAAAAAATCGACGGCGTTCATATTTTGAACGCCCGTCCGTTTTGACAACCAGGCAGACGCTCGTTCATATTTTTGGACGCCCGTCCGTCTGCTCTCTTTCCCTTTCTTTCTTTTCCTAGGTTTTGATAATAGTTCTAGATTTCAAACCTTTTAGATAGATTCTTAGGTTTCCTTTTAAGTAGTTTAAGTTTTTAATTTCGTAGTTTTTAGGTTTTGTTCAATAGAGTTGGGTTTCGGTTTATGCAAACTCGAAGTCGAAGGGCCATTACTCTTTTCACGACCTCGGCGGACCATAGTCCGACCCAATAGCGGAAACTTCGTTTCACCGATCCTTCGGACGAAGGAAGTTCAACCAACCAAGAAATTGAACAAAAGTTGATAGAAGAAATCGAAGAAATAGTAATAATGGCGGCGAGAGATCGACGACGTTGTTGGCGACTACGCCATGCGTGGTGCGCGATCCTTTGCTCAACCCGGCTATAGTCTTGCCCGCCATTACTGCTCAAACTTTCGAGCTCAAGCCAGGGCTTATCCAGATGATGCAGCATGCATCAATTTTTTACGGCTACCAATCAGAGAATCCGCATACCCACTTACACACGTTCTTAGAGATATGCGGTACTACCCGCATCCAAGGTGTAAGTGAGGATGCTATCAAGCTCAAACTTTTTCCTTTTTTTCCTTAAAAGGGAGGCGAAGGAATGGTATCACTCTCTTCCTCCCGAATCCATCACTACATGGGCTGGACTCGAGAGGGAGTTTTTGAGTCAATATTTTCCACCCTCTAAGACGGCCCATTGCTTAAATGAAATTTTCACATTTTCTCAGAAGGAAAATGAATCGTTTTTCGAGGCCTGGAAAAGGTATAAATCTCTTCTTAGAAGGTGCCCCATCATGGCTTGCCTTTGGAGAGGTTAGTCATTACTTTCTTTAGCGGATTGACCGAGCTCACCAAGGGCATGGTCAATAGTTCATCTGGCGGGCGCGTTTTGAAGAAAACTCCAGATTTGAAGGATGGGCATTGTTCAAGACATTGCCAAATATAACTATGCTCCATCCTATCGTGCAATTCAAGCTCCTCCTCCTCCTAAGGTGGAGGAAGTAAATGTTCAAAGTCTGATTGCCATGCTGCAGAGGCAGATGGCCAATCCTCAAACTCCGAATCCTATGAATCAGACTCCTTCATTTCCGCAGAACCCTCGGTTTACAGTATTGCGAATCTTGTTTGCCGATTTGTGGTCACGTAAATGGCCAATGTCAATTAAACCCCAATTCTTCATACCAAGTCAATACCGCCCATGCCGATGGGCAAGACACTCAGTCCAATGCCAAAGCTGCGACAATATGGGGCATACTTCCGGTCTCTCGTCCTATGAATGGGCGAGAATCTTCAAGTAAATGCGTTATGGCCGTAACACCCAAAGATTTAATCAACCATCCGCCGAATCAATTCCGAACCAAGGGTTCAATCAAGCTTCCAATTTCAATCCGAATTCGAGTTTTAATTCGATTCAAGTTTCAATAAGAACCCTGGTTCCGCTCAAAACCAAAACTCTAATTTTTCCAAATCAAACACAAAGGTTCAATCGAATTGGCCTTCTAATTCCAATTCTAATTTTCAAAATCGGCCCACCACCATACTCTTCAAACTTCCAAAGCACTCTCAAGGTCCTCGAATTCAAATGATCTTAAGAATTTGAATGGAACTCATTCAAAGAAGAGCAAAACAAGAATATTCAACTCTAATGAGTACCAATAAGAATCTTGAGAGACAGATAGGCGCAAATGGTGAGCAATTAGCATCAAGACCCCGGCATCCGCCCAGCTTTTACCGAAAAAATCCTAAGGGTGGTCATGTTGCTCAGGCCGATTTGAGCGGCGAAATAAATGTCTCGACCTCGTACCAACAACGCATTATGGACAAGAGGAGGCCAAGACAATGAGTTTAAGCGCGTACACACACCGAGTGGTCCCCACGGCTTTCGGAAACCACTAGCCCTCCCGCCATTGATAAGGCGGAGGGAAGTTGAGCACCCATCATCCCCTTGGCCGCAAGCAAGTAATTAGGTGATCGATCCCCGATAGGTGAAAAAGTTGGAGATCCTCAAGTGGTGATCCTTGAGGACCGAAAAGAAAAGAAAGTCGGTGGCCGATCCCCGACTACGAAAGCTTCAAAAGACGGTTCGGTGGAAGGATTTGGAAGACAAAGCTATCGGCGCATCCTCAAAGAGAGTCTTTTCGAGAGTGATCTCAAGAAGCTTCCGTTTCCACCGAGGAAGAGCAACATTCCATTGGTTGAAGACAAAAAGTACGAGAAGGTGCTAAACCTTCGAAAAATACTCGTAAATCTGCCATTATCCGAGGTCTTGGTCGAGATGCCTAAGTATACAAAGTTCATCAAGGATGTTGTATCTTCCAAGAAGAAGTTAGCGAGGAATGGACCAAGCGGTTGGTAAGGAGTGTTCTCTCGGTCAATAATGAAAGCTTACCAATCAAGAGAAGCGACCAGGGAAATTTGTGCTCACATTGCGGATGGGAGGCCTAGTCTTCCCAAATTCCTTATGTGACTGGCGCATCTATCGACCTTGATGCCATTGTCTCATGTGCAAGCAAATTGGGTTTACAAAGTCTTCTAGAACCCACGACCATGAATTTGCGGTTACGATCGATCTTCTAAGAAAGCCTCGTGGATCTTAAAGGGCGTATTAGTTCAAATAGATAGGTTTACCTTTCCAGTTGACTGGTATGTCTTAGATATTGAGAAAAGTGAAAATGTCCCTTGATTCTTGGAAGACCCTTCCTATCTACAGCCTAGAGCCCTTATCGATTGTGATGGTGGGCACGTGACCATTCGAGTTGGTGACCAGGAGGTGAGTTATAGTGTTTCTAAATCTATCAATGTACCTTCCGGATCTCCAACCTGGTTGTTCCATTGAGAGACGTCTGATGACTTCAATGACTCCATGGATACGCAAGTTTTGGCTGTAGAAGCAGAATATGAGCGATTGATTGATAATCCGAATAATCATGGTATGGTCAATCTAGATCAGTTAGCAGCTGAATTTGAGGATGAGCTAAGAGAAGAAGCCTTGGCGTAGGGGACCACCGAGTAAGCTCAACGATGTTGAGTTGAAGAGTGGTGAACTTAAATCAAGTCTAGAGGATCCTCCCGTAGATTTGGTATGCAAGCCGTTGCCTAAACATCTTAAGTATGTGTTTTTAAGAGAAGGTGACAAGCTTCCTTTGATCATCTCTGCCAAGCTATCTCGTATAGAAGAGCTTAAAGCTGTTAAACGCCTTGCGCAAAAAATGAGAAAGCCTTTGATGGGCGGTGGGAGATATCCGAGGATATCTCCCGACATCTCATGCATGCACAAGATCAAGACGAGGAGGGTGCAAAAGCGAGTTAGACAAACCTCGAGAGAAGACTCAACCCTCACATGCAAGAGGTAGTCAAGAAGGAAATTATCAAGCTTCTAGATATGGGTATCATATACGCCATTGCAGACAGTGAGTGGGTATCCCCAACTCAGGTAGTTCCCAAAAAAGGTGGAATTACGATTGAGAAAAATGAGAAGGGAGAGGAGATAGCATTGAGGCTCGTTACAGGCTATAGGGTCTGTATTGACTATAGAAAACTCAATGAGGTCACACTGAAAGATCATTTTCCCCTTCCATTCATAGACCAGATGCTTGAGCGTCTGGCGGGGCACGATTCTCTCTTGCTTCTGGATGGATATTCGGGATACTTCCGAATACCCATCGATCCTGTTGACCAAGAGAAGACCACTTTCACTTGCCCTTATGGGACATTCGCTTTCTGAGCGGATGCCATTTGGTCTCTGTAATGCCCGGCCACCTTTCAAAGGTGTATGATGGCAATCTTTGACGGGCTAGTTGAAAAGTGCATGGAGATTTTTATGGATGATTTCTCGGTCTTTGGTCAATCCTTCGATGATTGCCTCGATAATCTTGATCGGTGTTGTCTAGATGTGTGAAAAGGACTTAGTGCTCAATTGGGAAAAATGCCATTTCATGGTAGATGAAGGCATAGTTCTTGGCCACAAAGTGTCCGCCAAAGGTATAGAAGTAGATAGGGCCAAGGTAGAAGCCATTGAGAAGATGAGTTATCCTAAGAATGTACGCGAAGTCAGAGGTTTCCTCGGACATGTCGGTTTCTATAGGAGATTCATCCAAGATTTTTCCAAAGTAGCTAAGCCCCTATCTACTCTGCTCAAAGAAGACGTTGAGTTCAATTTCGATGAAAACTGCAAGCAAGCGTTTGAGGAGCTCAAGAATCGGTTAATATCCGCTCCAATTCTTATTTCACCTGACTGGAACTTACCCTTTGAGCTTATGTGCGATGCATCCAACTATGCTGTTGGTGCAGTCTTAGGGCAAAAGCTTAATGGAAAGTTCCAGCCTATCTATTATGCCAGTCACACACTGAATCCTTCTCAAGTTAACTACACAACCACTGAAAAGGAACTATTAGCCGTAGTCTTTGCTATGGATAAGTTTCGTAGTTACTTGCTAGGTGCTCAAGTGATTGTGTGGGTGATCACGCCGCTCTGCGCTATCTAATGACCAAAAGGAAGCTAAACCGCGCTATCGCGTTGGATACCGACCTCTCCAAGAATTTGACGTTCAAATCAAAGATAAGAAGGCGTGAGAACGTAGTGGCGCATCATGTCTCTAGGATGATAAGTGAGGAAAAGGGTGATCCTGAAGATATAGATCTTTACTTTCCTCCGAAAACATCATGTTGATCGATGGCCGCTCTCCCGATGTTCCATGGTATTCGCCCATTGTGAATTACCTTCATGCCCGCTTACCTTGACCCGAGATGTCGTGATCGGGGAGAAGAAAAGTTCTTCTCTCGATATGAAATATTTCGTTTGGGATGAACCTTATTTGTTCAAGATCTGCAAAGATGGTTTGCTTAGGAGATGCGTTCCTGAATCTGAGCAACGAGAGATAATCGAGCAATGCCATAGTGGACCCACAGGTGGTCACTTTGGTCCTTGGAAAACGGTTGCGAAGATCTTCCAGTCCGGTTTCTATTGGCCTACGATCTTTAAGGATACAGAAGCCTTCAGAAGCTTGCGATAGGTGTCAAAGAACCGAACTCGACAAGCGTTTCGACATGCCTTTGAAGCCCATCTTAGAGTGCGAAGTCTTTGATGTATGGGGCATCGATTTTATGGGACCCTTCCCATCATCGTGTGGCAACAAATACATCTTAGTCTGCGTTGACTATGTTTCGAAATGGGTGGAGGCAGTAGCCACTCCTCACAATGATCATAAAACGGTCATGAAGTTCCTAAAAAAGAATATCTTTGTGAGATTTGGGTGCCCTCGAGCCTTGATCGAGATGATGAAGGAACGCATTTTTGCAACCGACCTCTAGAAAAAGCTCTCGAAAAGTATGGTGTACGCCATAAAACCGCACCCCATACCATCCGATGACTAGCGGTCGTTGAGCGAAGCAACCAAAGCATCAAAAAGATCTCGAGAAAATCAGAATACCATCGCAAGGACTGAGTCTGAAGTTGGATGATGTATTATGGGCTTATAGGACCGCCTATAAAACTCCTATGGGTACATCTCCATATCAAATGGTCTACGGGAAACCATGTCATTTGCCTGTCGAGCTAGAGCATAGAGCTTATTGGGCCACAAAGTTTTTAAACTTTGATTCCCAAACTTGTGGGGCGTCGATCGATTGCGTGCTTACGTGAGCCGGACGAGTTCGGACTTCAGCATATGAGAGTGCCAGGATCAAAGAAAGATAAGATGAAACTACTCCATGATGCGAAAATTAAGAAGCGAGAATTTAGAGTCGGCGAACAAGTTCTCCTCTACAATTCTAGGTTACATTTGTTTCTGGAAAGTTGAGGACTCGTTGGTCCGGCCCTTCGAGATTCTCCAAATCATTCCTGGGCGCGTTCTAGAACTTCGTGGTTATAGTGGTGACCCGTTTGAGCCAACGGTCAAAGTGCAAACACTATATCGGTGAACCTAAAGAGACATCTTTGATTGTTAAATTTCTCGATATTCTCGGATGTGGTGTTCCGCGAGTCGAAGACTTTAACGAGTTATCACCCGACTTGTTCTCCGAGGATGACGGGAGTGACCCTTCTGAAGAAGTTCTCGCAGGCAGTGCTGATATGGAAGAGTTTGAAAGGGAGCGTCTGTTGAAGCGTCATCAGAAGGCTCAGAGAATGAAGAGGTCACCCATGGGGAAGTTCAAGCGTATGTGGAGGGCTATTAAAACTTTTCCCCCATGTGTGAGATCTTGTTCTGCGACCACCGCCGCGATCAAGGCTTACACGAGGTAGTGGCTGGCAGAAAAGTCAAGTGGCCTGATCCAGGCTGAGTTTAGACTGTGTCGAGCTAACGACATTAACCAAAAGCGCTACTAGGAGGCATCCTAGATATCCCTTATTATATTAGCTAGGTTCTGTTCACGCTATTAGTGTTTTATTTATTTGAGTTTTAGTTTGATTAAGTTTTAGCTAACTAAGTTGTTCTATTGTTATCTGTCAGTTAGTGTGCTTTTAGGTATGGATTACGGAGTTCTTCCTGAGGAGTTCCCCCTCATTAGTCGGATCCCGCTGATCACAGTAGATGATGGACCGGGAGGCACTATAGTTCTTCATGTAGATTTTGACATTAGCACCCAGGTTAAGACCATCACGTACGTTATCATTGTTCCACCATGTTCGGGAGGCAGCGAGTTCACGACCGAGGAGTTGCAGGAGGCCATAGGGCGTCCCTTACACGATCCTTAATGATCCCTTGTGGTTGACGGATTTGGCAATCTGTGCGCGAAATGAGCATTTTAGAGGTGTTGAGGTAGTGGCGAGGATTGGTGTTTGCGGGGATGAGTACGACTTTCCTCCAAATTGTCGACATGCTTCGACGCCTCATTCGCTTAGTGGATTGGGACGAAATCTCACGCAGACTAGTGAATCCTTAGTTAGTTTGGTTTTCGCCGAGCCCCGACGTAAAATGAGCGCTTGGTGGGAGGCAACCCACTGCTTTTAGTTATGTTTTTAGTTACTTCTAAGCTATTTTAGGTCTTTAATCTTTCATCATTGTACTTTTGAATTTTATTTGACATTAATAAAAATTGCACTTCAATTTTAATTTAGCTTATGTGTGAACAAGTTTGATTTTATCACTCTCTCTCTCCGGTGGACGCCCGCTCATGAAAATGAACGCCCGTCCGTATTGCTTGTTTTTATGGACGTTCGTCTGCAATGTTGGACGCCCGCCTGGCAAAAATCCCTCCTATCCTCGTATGTAAAAATGCCTCATGGACGAAGCGTCTGAATTTTTGGGCGCCCGTCCAGCCTCATACGATTGCTAGTGAACGCCCGTCCGTCCGTGATGGACGAGCGTCCACTCGGGCCTATATACCCGCTTCTGGCGTGACTCCTCATTCTTCTCGCGATTTTCAAAAGGAACCCGACTTTTCCCTCCTCCAAACCTCAAATCTTCGCTTTACGAACCAAATTCAACGATTCTTGTTGCAAAAGAACGGTCCTTGCACCTTCTTTTCATTTATCTAGTCCATTCCCTCCAACAATCAACGGAATTTGAAGAATCAGAGATTTTTCAGTGCGGCCATTTGGACAAAATTTCCAATTTTGGGTGCCAATCTTGGTGTTTCTGGGCTTCAAATCCATTCGATCATCATCCTTACATAGCGTTGGGTAAGTCTATAGCAACTTTTCTCGTTTCCATTCAAGTTTTTGTGAGTTCGATCTTCGGCTCGACTCATTTTCTTGAATATGCGCTCATACTGTTATATTTTCTGTTTGTTGCCCTTTTTCTTCCCCGAATTCTGGTTGTGATGATGATGTGGTGCGTTTGTGGTGGTTGTTGGTGGTATGCTTTGTTTGAAATCCCGATTTGGACGATAAACGGGTAACCATTTGTGTGAATGGTTTAGTTTAGTTATAAGTCTGACAATGGTGCGTAAGAAGGAAATTGTGAAGCGTTATGGTAAAGGTTTGGCCAGGGAGAAAGGTAAACGGCAACGTCCTGAGTTTGATCCCTCCGAATTGGACCCTAACAGAGGAGTAGTCTTTCGAGATCAACCGCCTAGAACATCTCAACGAGCAAGAACCAATTTAAGAGATGATTCCCCTTCCGATTCTGAAACTGAGGAAGATGATGAGGTCCTTCTCGTTAGGATGTCTCGAGGCACTCGGGGTGGTGAATCTTCTAGAGCTGAGGTTGGTACTGAGGATGTCGTTGGGGAGGAGGCTGCAACCGAAGCTACACATGCACCCCCTAAGAAGAAAGCTAAGAATGTTGCCCTCTTTGCTATGCCCGTCGATTCGTCAATCCACGAGCTCATAGTGCCTACACTAAGGATTATGTGACTCGGAGTATGATCTTTGACAGAGAGGTCCAGACACAACAAGTTGATCCCGCCTTCGTGAAGATGTTAAAGGCTCGGAAATGGGATGAGTTACTGAAAATTCCTCCTACCCCGGTCAATGATTATATAGTGAGAGAGTTCTATGCGAATTGTTCTGAGACGGATTTGGATGACGGTTTTGTGATGGTCCGAGGTGTCAAAGTGCCTTTTTCCGCCGAGGTGATCAACCGGAAATATAAGTTGCCGGCGTTTAGCGGCTTGGATTACAAGGAGGAGATCGCTAGACGGCAAAATGAGGAGGGTAAGGATCCGATGGAGGAGCTGCGATTGAAAGTTTGTCCGGATGTGGCATGGGTGTTGAGACCGAATGGTGATAGGAAGGAGTTAATCACCACGACTTGGACTGAGGATTGGCGGGTCTACTGTCGGTTTATCCAGAGTCGATTGATTCCTAAGAATAATCTCACACATTTTTATATCAGTGATCTTGGGATGTTGTATGCGTTGGTTTTCGGGTTGAATGTTGATGTTGGGCAAGCTTTGTTTGATGACATTTTGGCAAACCGTAAGTATCTACCCGGAGTTTGATAGTGCCCCATTTGATACATCGCTTATGTTTGGATGTTTGGGGTTCTTGAGTATACATCGAGACCACAAGACAAAAGAGTTACCCCCTATTCGTAGAGAGAAGGTCGCTCCCGCTTCGAGCCTGGTTCCACCTCCACACCCTCCGAGCTTCGATTCTTTCTCGGATTATCTTCTTCCGAGATTACTCGGCATAGTATGGCTCATAGTTTGAGGGCGATGCTGAGTGACATCCGGGATGGCCAAGATAATATCTTATCGGTTTTGGAATGTATAGTTGATGGAAGGCAACCGAGAGATCGGAGGGTATTCAATGCGAGTAATATGGATTATGTCTTCTCCGAGCAGATAGAGAGGGTGATAGCCGAGGTGGTCAAGATAGAGGAGAAGCCCGAGTCGGATGAGGAGGAGGATGAGCCCCGGTAGAGCTCACATCACTGCGTCTACTACGCAGCCTGAGCCTACACCGACACCGTCCACTGTTGCTGTGCCTACTCCAGATCCTCCTCATGTTGATGTTCCTGTTGCTGAGACGACTCCGGGGCTACCTTGAGTTTTTATTTGCGTTACATCTTTCTGGTTGTTGCACTTGTTGATACATTTCATTCGATTTGGCTGTACTTATACATTTTGTTACTTTACTTTCGGTTACTTTTCATGGTTCTTGTACCTTCTAGTTTCTCGTTCTTTGACTTGTGTTGACATATTTATCGGTGATCTTTTCTTTTTATTCCGCTTTTGATTTATTATCTCTATCGCCGTATTATCCCCGCTTTCCCGAGTTTCTGTTTCTCGAATTTTGCAAAGAATAGTTTTGTCGAGATCCGATTGAGTTCGTTTTGGGACATTTTTCCGCTTTTTTATGGCGTTGGCCTTTTCATGCTCCAGCCTGACCAACATCTCGATTTTTCTACGCAAATACAGCTAAGTTTCTTCTCATTTACCTTTCTGCACAACATGAGGACATGTTGAGTTTTTAAGTGTGGGGGAGGGGATAGTTCGAGGCGTATACGTTTAATTACTACGTTAGTTTGTTTATTATGCAAACAAAATTGGTCAATTTTCAAAAAATTCTACACTTGTGTTCTTGTTTTGTCCCGAGTAGGCAATTCAATATGAAGTTCGTTGTTTTTGCAGTCATCTATGCGATATTTCATATGTTTGATAAGTTAGTTGTTTCACCAGAATTACATTTCACGAGCCATAGTGAATGATGAGCTATTTTTATAAAGTTATACCCGCTTTGGATTAGTAGTTTTTGATTATCTTATAAGTCATGTACTTAGTGCTACGTATATATCGTGGGATTTATGATAGTTTGTATTTAGATCCAAGTATGAGATACTCGTGAATATCCGATAGTTTGAATGTGATAAGTAACACGTAACTATTGTCATTTGAAAAGTTGAGTTAATAGTTGATTAATATGGGTGTGTCGGAAGCTAGTCGATGATTTGGGTGAGGTAGAGGTAGGGTATACCACGTATGTCCTATTCCACTATGATGACTAAAAGCTCACGGCAGCTTAGAAAAAGTCGCCTTATGATTGGAGTAAGGTAGGGGATTATCTCGAAATGTCCTATTCTACTATGAGGGCAATAGCTTCTTCTAATGTGCGCTAAAGTGAATAAGCTAAATTAACTAAAGAATTGTTGCGAAATTGAATATAAGACTTAGTTATCGTTAATCTTATCCCCAAGTATAAACCGATGGATATGATGTAGGGATTATCCTCCGAGTATTTCGAAAGGCCCTAGATATATTCGATCATCCTTTCGTGGATATGTCACGCTTGTAGGGTGCACCTTATGAGTGTCACTTATTACTATTCTCATGAGAGGGTAATAGCTAGTTTTGCTTGAGTTGTTCAAGTTTGGATCTAGTGGAAGTTCCCTATGGCTATGCACTCACACACCGGTGGACATCTAAGTTATTGGATGTATGTTATATTTGTCTAGATGCATGCTTTCCTTTCTCGAGCCTAATTTTCGCTTTTGTTTTGCTCGGGACGAACAAAAGATAAGTGTGGGGGAGTTGTTAAGGGTGAAAATCTATGTTTTATTATGATATATTTTACGGTATTTTCCCTCTTAATTGGATTAATTGCATAATAAACGGCCCTTATATGGAAATATTGAGCATACTAGGTTTTTAAGGACTTAATCTCAATATTGAATAAATTATGTGTTTTCATCGTGAATTATAATTAATTGGACTTTATTACAGTTTGCGATGTTTTCCGTGTGTTATAGGTATGATTATTGTGCTCAAATGATGATCAAAAGAGATAAATTTCGAGCTATAAAGGTTTAAGGAAGAGATAATGATCGAGTGGAGAGAAGAAAAGAGATAAACATGCAAAAATCGCATTCAAGTCATGCGCCGAACGAACGTCCATGCTCCGTCCATATCAAACGAAAGTCTGAAATATCAAACGAGCGTCCAAGGTGCTAAAAGTGATTCATAGAGTTTGAACCGAGGCGAACGGGCGCCTGAGGGGAGTTCGAAATACCAAACGAAAGTCCCGCCATCCTGAACGCTCGTCCGTCCGCCCGACTTCGGCCGAGACCGACTTAATCTTCTATAAATACCGCTTATTTACGCACTCCAAGGACACGAACAATTCGACACACATAAACCCTAATACCTGTGGGGCGGCTAAGGCTGCAGCTTTTACATCTTTTCCTTTACTTTTATGCAAATTAGATCTAGGTTAGTTTAGGTTACTTTTATGTCTTGTTTTTATACATTCTTTGAGTTGTTTGAGGATGTTCAGAGGCTAAAACCTCCATCAAACGAGATTTGTGAAGCCATCAACGTGAATTGATCTGTTTATCTCGATTATTACTGTGAGTATTTATTTATGGTTGTTTCTTATTCATGCTTTACTCATGTTTTTAGTGCATTATATCGGAAGATTGCATGTTTTCGATTGTGTTTATGCTTGATGGGAGTCATGTTAAACCTTTAGATCACCATGAATAGGAATAGTCTTTGAATCTATAGTAACGGAAGTTAATAGATTCGATCACTAGGTTAAACATAAAAGTTGACATCTTTGGTCTTTTAAACGCGTTAATCTAGCATTGGAAGATACTAGGTTAATAGATGAAATACCTAAGGAATTAGGATTTCATGTTTAGAGAAGGTGAATCACAACCTAAGTAAATACCACGTAAAATCGAGATAGGAGATCGATGCGTGTTGATAGGTGGATCAATCCTCGTTTGTCTTTTATAAACTTGATTTACAATCCTCATAGCTTAGTTTAGATTAGTTAATTTATTTTCCTGCACTTTTAGTTTATTTTTTTTTATCGCTTTCAATCTCTCCTAGCATTGGATTAATCTCCTCTGTCTAGTTATTTTCTGCATATTTGTCTAGTTAGTTATTCGTTAGGTTAGTAATCGTGACAATAGTTAGTTAAAAACAAAGGCTAGGGTTAACATTCGTCTAGTTCCCCGTAAGATCGACCCGGCATAGCCTCTATACTACGATCCTTGCACTTGAGGTTAACCGGTTTTATTACTTGTTTATTTTGTATTAATAAAATCCGTGACACCCGTGATGGTGCTCGTGTCTATGTTCTGGTTTATGTGGATAATATTGTTATTATTGGCTCATCGTCGTCTCTTGTTGAGCAGGTTATCTCTTATCTTGGTCGTCACTTTCCGGTTAAGGACCTTGGGTTCTCTATCCTATTTTCTTGGCATTGAGGTGCTTCCTACCTCCGATGGGCTATTTCTCACTCAGCGCAAGTATATCTTCCAGCTTCTGCAGCGTGCTTCTCTGGACAAGGCCAAGCCTTGTCAAACACCTATGTCGGCCTCCACCCGTCTTACCCTGGATGGCGGCCCTCCCTAAGCCGATCCTTCATTTTACCGCACTATTGTTGGCGGTCTCCAGATTTCGCCACTTTCACTCGGATATTGGCGTTCACGGTCCACAAGGTTAGTAAGTGTATGCATTCGCCACCGGCTCACCGGGTTGCGATTAAACGTATTCTTTGGTATCTTAAGCACACTATCTCCGATGGTCTCTTCTTCCCCGCCGGTCACCTATTTCACTCAGGGGCTTATTCTCGATTCGATTGGGCTGGCGGCGGTGATAATCGCTGCTCGTTGGGCGCGATTGTGTCTTTCTTGGTGATAATCTCATTAGTTGGCGTACTAAGCAGCACTTGACCGTTTCCAAGAGTAGCACTGAGGCAGAGTATAAGACCCTCTCTAATACTGCTGCCGAACTTCAGTGGCTCTGCAGTCTTCTTCGTGAGATGCAATTTCCGTTATTCTCTCCGCCTACTCTCTGGTGTTATAATATTGGCGCCACCTACCTTGCTCATAATCCGGTGTATCATGCCTGCACGAAGCACATAGAGATCGATTTCCACCATGTTCGCAAACAGGTTGCCGCTCGCAAGCTCGGCATTTCTTTTATCTCCTCTAAGGATCAGTTAGCCGATGTCCTCATAAAACCGTTGGCGCAACCTCATTTTGCCAATTTGAAGTCCAATCTCCGTGTTCAGCCACTTTCCACATGATTGCGGGGACGTGTCGAGAATAATATTGAGTCTAGTTAAATATTATTATTTGTAATTTATTATTTATGTTTTATTGGCTGTTTCGGCACGCTTATATTCAGATCAACACTATTCAGTTAAATCAATAATATACAATTATTCTAAATCTTAATATATTGTATTTGCGACTTGGATGAACTAAATCGAAGTGTATAATATAGTACTAGTTTATATGGGATTTTGTTTAATTTGTTTACTTATTCCATAGGTTAAGTACATAATTTACCACAATCGACATTATTACACATATGTACTTATCGTAAACTATATTGACGCGTGTCATTAATTTATTTTGAAATATTTTGTTGTATTTTTGTATAATAAGTTTCATCATAACATTGAACTTCCATTTCAAATTTAAAAAATTAAAAAAAAAAAAAATTGTAAAACTCTATCGTTATAGAATAAACAGTAACCATGTATATCCATATGCAAATAGGAAGACTTAGGTGAAAAGTCTTTATATATATTCATTGGTTTCTTATGTGTGTGTATATATATTTATTTCCCTTTAATTTCAAGACATTCATTAGAATACTTATAGAATTCCCACGTAGAAGAAAAATTCTCTTTTGATCCTAAGATTCAATGGCGAAAAGTACCAAGCAAAGCTTCCTTAAAAAGACCAACTCCTCCCTATCAAAACCTTCCAAGCAACCGACACCACCGTCTACCGGCATGAAGAATCATCGGAAAACATACTATGGCGTTCTTGAACATCTGGACTCTATGTCAATACATTTCTCAAGAAAATCAAGATTCGTGTCATGGGAGAAATTTCAAAAACCTAGGTCGAAGACATTAACAGTATCGTCTTACAAAGTTCTGGCCCAACTAAAACGTCTCAACTCACTTTCGGCGCATTTTTCAAGAAAACCAAGATTGTCTTGGAAAATTAATCGAAAACCTAGGTCGGGGACATTGACGGTATTATCGCCTCAGAAAGAGAAAGCTTTAGCCGGAAAAGACAGGAAGAAAGGTTGTCCACAACCGTCGCCGCAGTCGAGTTGCTGGTGTTGCATGGCTCTTTCCGACATGGAGATTCCCGGACCAATACCTGATTTTGTGTCTTGTGACAATATTAACGAGGATCTTATTCTAGGGTTTTTTGATAAACTTCCGGATAACATAGGAGTTTGTGAATGTTGTGGTAAATAACATTCTTTTTTTTCCCATCGTGCTATACAATACATCAATACATAATCACACTGATGACGAGAATTTTCTATATAGTACGACAGGTATTTACTCAGTAAAGTTAGGTGTATGTTTAATTTCTATGCACAATATCATATTGGGTTTGTGAGTTAGAAGAGAAGAAAAAAAAAAACTGCAATGATAACGTCAATAACATAAATAAACAACGGAAGAAAAATGATAAAACATCAAATTTGACGTGGTTCGGTCAACTGACGCGCGAGCAAAAAAAACAAATATCAGCCCAATAACAATAGCTTAAACATTAATTAGGCTAAGGCAATTAATATAGTTTATCATAAGTGATACATTTTAATGGTACGTATAAAAGTACAAAAGACTATAGGCTTATTTATATGAAAACCATATGTCAACCACTAAAATAAATGATCAATTAGGGATTTCAGTCCCTCACACTTAACAAATCTTCATTTTGGGACAAAACACATTAAAAAATAACAATACTACTTCACCTTCTACAAGATCATGAATCTTCAATTTCATCACGAAACTTCTGAATCATCGACTGTCAAACAAAGTTTCCACATCATCAAGGTCAAACGAAGCTTCAAAATAATCATTGTCAAAAGTGACAGTCTCTGGGGATGATTTATGAACAGAAACTTGTCACTAGATAATCGTCTCTCTGAATTTGTTTCCTTCCAAGAAAGACAACATTGGAACCTCCACCTTAAGTCATGTCACATCTCAAAGTTGACTCTTCAATTGAACTCATAAATAATAATACTTAATTCATCGTGATGGCTAATTTTCAAAGCTTGAAAACGCTTCGAAAAACCTCGAGATAACCTCGGCTCGATACCGCTTTTTAGAGAGAGAAAAAAAAAAAAAAAACTCAAACGATAAATTTCTTAACGACTGATAGTAATATAAAATGAAAACGGGAGGAAAAGACAAAACATCGAATTTAATGCGGTTTAGTAATCGACCTACATCCACTGGCAGCCATGCGGGCCGAGAAAATTTTTCAATGGGGCCATCAAATTAAATAATAATACTTGAATTCTACGTCGTGATGGCTAATTTTCAAAGCTTGAAAACGCTCGAAAAACCTCGAGATAACCTCGGCTCGATACCGCTTTTTAGAGAGAGAGGAAAAAAAAAAAAAACTCAAACGATAAATTTCTAACGACTGTAAATATAAAATGAACAACGGGAGAAAAAGACAAAACATCGAATTTAATGCGGTTTAGTCAACTGACCTACATCCACTAAGAATGCGGGCCCAGAAAATTTTTCATGGGACCAAATTAAAAAAAAAACGTGAAAAAAAACTCAAAAGCCAAGATTTGAACCTATGACCTAAGTATAGATAACTAAGCTTCTAAGCAATTAAGCTAGATAGATATTTACACTAGTTATTGTCTGAAATAATATACATACACAACTTTAATATTACTAGAGGGGTATAATAGTAACTTCGTCCGGAAATTGTGGTGGGGTCCATGCACCCCACCCCTATAAGGCTGGGTCCGCCCCTGATCCACGGACAAAAAAGAACAAATATCACTATGGCACAGAGAGAAAAAAAATGGAGTAGAGTTTCGTTGGCTATAGGAAAATTTTTGTTGTGAAGTAATTTTTATTTTTTTGGCCGATAACAAGCGCTCAACACCTGGTTTTTATCTTTGATTATTATCTAACTCACCACTGTAATCGACGATTTCTCATGTCTTCTTGGTGAAGTAATTATTTGGTATCGTATTGCCATTGGGTTACAAACGAATGAAAGCAAAGAGTACGGTTTTTTTAACTGGTCGAAAGCCGGTTCATATTTGGTTTCGTATGTCAAAATATGTATCTTTGCATGTGTGAGTCTAACACAAAAGAACTCTAAAGTGTCAACTTTATGATACATATCACAATGTTTCATCGTCACTTCCCGTGTTTTTAACAATAATTTTGCATGAATTTTGGGCTTTGATTTGCATTTTTTTAAGAGTAATGATAGAGGCATAATAAAAATTACACTGCTGACGCCACAACATGATTTTCCACCCTTGATTTTGATGAGTGTTAATTGATTGTGATGTTGACCCATCAAAATCAAGGATGGGAGATCATGTTGTGGCATCCGTTGTGTAATTTTTATTATGCCTCTATCATTACTTTTTTTTAACTGAATTTGTTCGGTACTTAGTTTTTTATATTATCGGAGATTTTGGGTCATTAATTAAAACCAAATGTTATTTTTGGGTGTACTGTGTACACGCCGTATTATTGTGTTTTTGTTTTATATACATGTACTCAATCCATTTAAAAATTTAGGTCTATATGAAATTTCGCACTTTTTTTTTTTTGGAAAAGTTTTTTTTTTTTTTTTTTGTAGGAAAAGGGATCATTTCATTCAGGGACGTTTAGTTATAAAAGTTTTTTAACCAAAATTCTTGCACATATAAGTTTCTTGAATGAATTCTTACACATATAAGCTTTGAATCATAAAAACTTATGAAAACACGCAATATACCCCCACCTTCTTCCTCAACCCTCCTTCTTCCTGTAACCTTAATCCTAAACCCGCCGGCAAACCTGTTGGAAAACCCACATAAACCCCCATGAACCACCCCAAACCCCCTAAAACCTTGAACACCTTAAACCCTGAACCCCTAAAACCCTGCACCCCAACACCCCTAAAACCTTAACTCGTGATTTTCCGACCAAGTTCCGGCGAGTCGCGATTTTTTTTTTTAAATCCTGAACCACCCCAAACCCCTAAACTCAGCACCCATGAACCCTTAAATTCGCGGTTCCGGCCATTTTCTGGTGAGTCGCCTTTTTAAAAAAAAAATCATGAAAGATGAAGCAAGAAGAAGGAGGAAGGAGACGATGAGAGGCGAATTTATGGGGTGAATTGGTGCAAGAGGTGGTGTTAATGGATGTATTATGAAGTGCTTTAATGGAGGAATGAAGAAGAAAGATGAAGAAAGAAGGAAGATGGGGGCTAATATGTCTTTTAGCGTGTTTCAAAATAGGATTTTCGTCAAAGCTCAAATGCGCAAAAAATTGTTTTCGTTGGCTTATACAAGCTAAAAGACATATTAGTTAGCCCCATCTACTAACGGCCAAAAATGGCAACCAAGAGTTAAACATTTACAAAGAGCAAAAACAACACTAGATGTAGATGGGGTGAGGTCCTCTGCTGTATCAACATCACAACATAGGTGTTGTGTGTGTGTTGGGGAGGGGCAAACCTGGAACTTCAAGCTTAAACTAAAAAAAAAAACAAAACAAAACACAAGGCAAAAACCTCATAGCCTGCTGTGAGGACAACAGGAGACCCGAACTCAGATGTATATACTACCTCCATTCTAAAACGTAAGTCAATTTAATTTTTTGGTTTGTCCTATAATGTAAATCCAATGATAAAACCACCAAGATTTACATTTTTTCCTTTCACCCATCATTTATTATATACTCACAAACTTTTCACTACTTTGTAGTATTAATAACGGCCAAAGATCGTTTTAGGCTTTTTTCATCAAAATTAATAACACATAACTAATTCAACCAACTGTCTTAATCTGTATGAAAAAAATCCAACCGGATTTATATTTTGAGACAGAGATAAACTACTAACGGTATATGTTTGATAAAAAAAA
This sequence comes from Gentiana macrophylla, assembly GCA_026214975.1. Lineage (NCBI taxonomy): Eukaryota > Viridiplantae > Streptophyta > Magnoliopsida > Gentianales > Gentianaceae > Gentiana > Gentiana macrophylla. The sequence goes on along the minus strand of CM047814.1, from coordinate 95,643,599 downwards.
CAAAGGTTAAAAAAGAAAAAAAAGGACATGTGTCGGCCAAGGAGGGTTGCCACGTGGCCTCCTGAGGGCTCACGAAAATGTGTTTCACTCATTTTTTTATACAACATTTCTATTTCTTATCATTAATGAATACGTTATTGATCTCGTGTTCATTGATTTGGTGGGGAAAAAAAACGTGTCAAATGGTCTGAAGAATATAAAGTGTGATTTGGTATTCCAACGTCAATTTTAGTGACGCTCGTATTGCAAATGGCCGTCGGTTCCAACGTCAAACGGTCAAACGGTTTGAAGAACCAACGTCAATTTTAGTGACGCTCGTACTGCAAACGGCTGTCGGTGTTCCACCGACGTTATCTTGTTCATAATGATAAAAACATTTAATGTGGTGTGAAAAGTGATTTATAATCCGTCGGTCTTGTCTTTTTTTTTTTCATTTTCTTCACAAACTACTAACGGTACACGTAATGTGGTGTGAAGAGTGATTTATAATCCGTCGGTCTTGCCTTTTTTCCATTTTCTTCACAAAAATACTAATAATGCGTTTGCTAATAAAAAAATTTTGCCACGTGTCGGCCGGGAGAGAGTGGTCATGGCCAATTGCGGCACACCCTCTCGCTTTATAGATATTGCAAATGACCGCTCGGTTCTAACGTCAAACGGTCAAACAATCAAGAAGAATATAAAAAGTGATTTGGTATTCCAACGCCAATTTTAGTGACGTCAGATCAAGAACGGCAGCTTTGGTTCCACCGACGTTATGTTATTCAAAATAATAAAAATATTTAATGCCATAAAGAAAGAGTGATTTATAATCCGTCGGTCTTGCCTTTTTTTTTTTTCCATTTTTTCACAAACTACTAACGGTACACGTTTGATAAAAATAAATTTTTTTGTCACTTGTCAAGCCAAGAGGGTGGCGCACCAATGTGTGCAGCACACCCACTTGCTTTTATAGATATTGCAAACGGCCGCTTGTTCCAACGGCAAACGATCAAACGTCTCAAAAAATATAAAAAGCCGATTTGGTATTCCAACTTCAATTTTAGTGACGCTCGTACTGCAAACGGTCATCGGTTCCACCGTCGTTATGTTGTTCAAGATAATAAAAATATTTAATGTGGTGTGAAGAGTGATTTATAATCCATCGGTCTTGTCTTTTTTTTTTCTTCCATTTTCTTCATAAACTACCAACGGTACACGTTTGATAAAAAAAAATAGCCACGTGTCAAGCCAAGAGGGTGGCCACATGGCCAATTGTGGGCACACCCTCTTGGCTTCTTATTTAATGTGGTGTGAAAGGTGATTTATAATCCGTCGGTCTTGTCTTTTTTCCTCTTTTTTCTTCACAAACTACTAATGGTAAACGTTTGATAAAAATTAAATAATAAAAAATAGCCTCGTGTCAAGCCAAGAGGGTGGCCATGTGGGCACACCCTCCTTGACTCTTAAGAGATATAGAAGAAGAAGAGATACGAGATAAGAGAAGATAATTTTCTCTCTTCTATATTATTTTCAAAGAGGAAATTGTTAATAGCACCATCCGCGATTTACTCAGACACCATATCTGTGTAAATTTTGACTTTGTAGAGGTCGAAATCTATTTTCCACCCCTCCAGAGTAGAAATTATGCACAAAATTCGACTCTGGGGATTGAAAACAAATTTCGACATCTACAAAATCGAAATTTGAATAAGGTGTGGTGCCGAGTAAATCGCGTTTGATGCCATTAACGTGTCCTTTCAAAAACCTATATCTTTTAAAATGAAACTCAAAAAATCGTAATTTACGCACCAATATTTTTTATTTTTTGCGTTCTTTTTATTTCAAAATCAAACATAATCATATTCCTATGTAAATTTGGTACATTTAAAGAAAAAAATTGAACCCTTGTAGTTCAACTCTAATATTAGGAGAGACAACAAGCTTTTCAAAAGCTTTCATCGTTGATATTTACATGTGAAATGAGATTCATTAAACGAACAATGAATTTTTACGTTGAATATGAACAATGAAACTCACTTAACGAACATTGAATTTCGACAATAAACGATGGAATTCACTAAGCGAACAGTGAATTTCGACCGTGAACAATGAAATTCATTAAACGAACAATGAATTTTGACTGTGAACAATAAGATTCACTAAACAAACAACGAATTTCGGCAGTAGACAATGAGACTTACTAAATGAACATTGAATTCCGACAGTGAACAATGAAATTCACTCGTGAAATTCATGAAATAATTAACAACGAATTTTTACGGTGAACTAAGATTCTATAAACGAACAACGAATTTCGTTTGTGAACTATGAAACTCATTAAACGAACAATGTGACGGGAAGGGTCGATCGGATATTCAAATTCAAAATAATATTATTCTAATTAGCCGATACACGTCGAAGGAGTGTTGTATCAAAAAATGACACTGTTATTGACATCACGCTTAATCTACTTGGGCACCACATTTCGGACAAATTCGATTTTGGAAAAGTCGAAACCACTTTGATACCTCGAAAGTAAATTCGATATATTGTCAATAACAATTCCACTCACAAAAATATCAAATTTTGCAAAGGACAACTCAAAATTCAACAGTAATGAGATCAAAACCATTATGATGCATCGAAAGTAAATTCGATATAATGCTAATAATAATGTCAAATTCACTTTATATATCTCACACAATTCATCGAAAATTAATATACGAAATGGCTTTATGTAAGAGCCGATTAATCTACAGCCCTTTCCAATTTCATCGCCCAAGTTTGCTACAGCAGCAGCATCAGCAGCAAGCCCTCTTTCAGAATTGTATCATTTCTTCCCGCAGGAGACCCTCCACAACTCCATCGGGGTCAGCTTCAGATTCAATGGAGAGCCCACCTGATGGTTATCGAAGAAACGTTGGTATCTGTCTATTGAATCCTTCTTCTAAAAAGGTTGTTTCTTTATTCTCCAATATCTTGAATTTTTTAATTTCTGTCTACTGGAATTTTTATGAGATATGGTAATTTTTTTGGGTAGGTTTTTGCTGCATCAAGGCTTGATGTACCGGGCGCTTGGCAAATGCCTCAGGTAAATTAGACTCTTATCCAACTTCCCCTGTAGCTCCATGGTCTGCTAATTTACTGATATAATTTCTGTCTTTTTTTTTATTTTATTGTTTGGTGGATTACAATGTGAATTTGAGGTGTACTTGTGGGATTCATATGCTTTTTTGTGTTCTTCAAGTAGTTTAATCCGATTTTAGGGTTGGCCTTTACGGGCCTGTTTTGTTTCTGCGACTATAATGCACGGATACTTCTGTCCCATACGACACACATATGCACTGGATAGTTAGTATACATACCTAGGGGTGAATTTGGAATTTTCAAAAGTTAGACACGAGATTCGTATATGCATATACATGGATATGTGAAATGAAGAACCTTGTTGAAAGTTGACGAAATACCTCACAATAATGAATGAAAAGTTGTCCAAAACGGTGAAATAGTACCCAAGAAAAAAAAAATGAAGGAATTATTCCTTATGTTTTTTATATTTATTCATATGCCCTTTGTACCGGTATCTTATATTTTTATCCGAAATCTCGCACCCGTGAATCTCATATATTACGTTTTTTATTCTCTTCCATCTTCTTCTGTTTGTGAACTAATGCTTCTTGTAGGAAACAATAAAATAATTTATTTTGGGATTTTGTGAAATCAGGGTGGGATCGATGAAAATGAAGAACCAAGAAATGCTGCAATCAGGGAATTAAGGGAAGAAACTGGAGTTACTTCTGCAGATATAATTGCTGAGGTGTGTGCTATGAATTATAATGGCTTTCCATCTTTTGTTTTTTTTTGGGATAAAGACACTTTTGGTCCCTTTGTTTCATGATTTTGGCACTTGTATCCCCCATGTTTCGTCTTGGCACTTTCACCCCTTATCTATGCAATTTTTTTTATAAAACATTTTCAGTTTAAATTAGCACGTGTCGAAAATCTGAAGTAGAAAGTACAGCATGATCCAACCAATGAAAACTTGCGACGTGGCAAAAATGGACTGAAAAGGTAATAAAAAAAACATACATAAATGAGGGGTAAAAGTGCAAGATGAAACGTAGGGGATAGAAATGCAAAAACCGTGAAACAAAAGGGACCAAAACTGTCTTTATCACTTGTTTTTTATATGCTCGAAAATGCATGTTTAATTATGTTTTTATCAGCATTTGAAATTTTGTTAAGAAGGTGCATATTTGTCATTCTATTTGAATATCAATTAAAGAACAACCCTTCCTATCTCACTGACTTTGGAGACTAGGAATTTCGGCATAATACTACCTCGTCCCAATTTATCCGTCACTTTTAGGTTTTTTCACATACATTATGAAACTCAAGAAATGATCCACTTTTGCATTATATGGACTGAATTGTCTTTTCTATCTCCTACCAATAAATGTCGTCTTAGTTTACATCTTGTCTTTTCGTCATACGCGTTAATGTCAGGTGACGCACTGAACTTATACAGTGGAATTTTCGGTGCAGGTGCCACTTTGGTTGACATATGATTTCCCACAACATGTGAGAGAAAAGTTAAGAAATCAATGGGGATCAGATTGGAAAGGTCAAGCACAAAAATGGTGAGCTAACATTACTTTTCATGAATTTTTTTGTTTCAACATGGTTGTATCTTTTGCAGAGTACTTTGGGTTCATTGCATTATTCTCAAGTTTGAATCTTTTTTCGGGTTATCTGAGTTTGAAATTGATGTGTCCTACGACGCTCTTATACTTCTGCTTGGTAGTGTGTCTTGCATTCGATACGTGTATGACAGGGATGCGCACCGAATACTTAGAAATTAGGATACATGCCTTGGTCGAATTTTCAACTTTTTGACAGTTGGATTGGGGATCCGGATACGCATATCCATATCTCGGATACATAAATTGAAGAATCGTGTTGACAATTGAAAAAAATAAAACTGCCAGAAAATTAATGACACTTTTGCGCCCTTGACAATTTTTGCATTTCTACCTCCTATGTTGCATCATACACTTTTACCCCTCATATATGCATTTTTGTACCTTTTCAATCCAGTCTTTTGCTACGTGTCAAGTTTGTCTTAGTTAAAGCATGTCGTACCTTCAATGATAGATTTTGGACACGTGCACTTTGGACTGAAAATGTAATTAAAAAAAATTGGTAAAGATGAGGCGTTTTCCAAAGTATCCATGTCGTGTCTCTGTCGGATACGGACACGGGACACGCTACCATACATAAGTATCCCGTGCATCACAGTTTTACAGATCTGAGTAGAGATTACGCTGTATATGGTATTTCGTTGATCTTACAGATTTATCTTAAAATTCAGGTTTCTATTGAAGTTCACTGGAAATGATACAGAGGTGAATCTATTGGGTGATGGCACTGAGAAAGCTGAATTTGGAGAATGGGCTTGGATTTCTCCTGAAGATGTAGTCAATAATGTGAGTAGCTGCTGCTAAAACTTTAAGACATAATTATCATGTAAAAATCTGTAGGTCTTATATTAGTAAAAATTGTATTATTATCTCATCATAATTGTTTCTCAAATATTGCAGGCAGTGGATTTTAAAAAGCCTGTCTACAAGGAAGTTATGTCTGCCTTTGCACCATACCTCGAGTAGGCGAAATTCTTACCGGGAGACTCTTCAATGAACCGGTACCGCCAGATAAGCCAAAACAGAAAATTTATTGACTTTTTCTACACTCGGTATCTATCTGGAGGTCCCCGGTGCATTGAAGAGTACATACACAAAAAAAAAAAAAAAAAAAAAGTGGTATTTTTACACATTTCACACTCGTCTGACTGACGGTCGATCTAATGTATTGAAGAGTAACTACACATGAATTTTTTCCTTGGGTAGTCATCAAAGAGTGTTGTTTTTATTTTCCATACAATTATGCGCTAACACTTATTATTATTATTTTACGCCTGTAATGAAGTCCTTAGGCTATGTTTCCCCATCGAAATTGTTCTTATTGTACCAGGTGTTTATCCAGCCACAACCGTATGCATCTTGTGCGTTTTTAAGTGTTTTTGGGGAACCGAGTGCAGACGATTTGAGCGCCGAGACACCTTTAATCTCTAACTCGAAATGACCGCAATCAACACACATTTGTAACTTTCCAAAATAAACAAGACAAAAAGAACACACATTTGTAACATGCTTTTGCAATTCAATAACATCATTTCCATTTTATCATCTTCGAACACAACGGAAATATCTAAAGCATAAGGTTTAATACCATGTGTATACAACGGAAATATCTAAAACAAATAATATTGTGACACGTGATATGATTTAATGTCAGACGTTATGATTCCATTAAATGTGATAAAATATAACAAAAGAACGTAGCTAGAGGTAAAAAATTGTCAATATAAAAACCATGAGTCATTTTTAAAATAAAAAAATAAGGGACAAAATTGTAATTATCCCATTTTGTAATCGATTATTAAAATTTCCGATGGACTCGTGTAGTTGACTTCATTTCGGAGATACTTCTCACCCAAGAAAAAAAACACAGTCTTTTTCCACCGCTGGCAAAAAAAAATAGAAAAAATAAAAAAATAAAAAATTAATGCCCGGTTCTACTGACCTCGAATTTTCTACTAATAATACATTCACCAACTGCAACCTCATCATTATGTTTTAGCTTCCTAACCAAGCATTGTACCTTTGAATAATTATTTTCCACTTAATTTTACATGGATAAGAAGAGTTTGAAGTAGTTGAAGAAGTGATTTTCACTTAAAGGTGGAAGAAGAAGCAGAAGAAGAAGAAGATGGATTTATTGAGTGAAAGAGCAGCTAAAATGAGGGATTCATTGCTAAAGAGCCAGACAATTACGGATAGTATGGTCTCTATTTTGGGTTCCTTTGACCACCGTCTCTCTGCTCTTGAGACTGCTATGCGGCCTACACAGGTACATTTTGATTCCTTTTTTTGTTTGATTGGATTGCGGTTAAGTTCAAATCTGTGTATTGATTACTGAGATAGCAATAGGAAACTTGGAAAAGGGAAATTAAGTAAGGATTTGAAGTTGATTTTATGGGGCAGTTGATTGATTTTACTGTTAATAGATCTGGTTTTGAGCTTCTAAAAAAATGGATCTGGTTTTGTTTGTTGATTTTCTCTGGAGTTTGGTGGCAAGTGATGGTTCATTTAAGATCCAGTGATTCAGTGGGTATGCATTTAAGATCTTACCTTTGATTGCTTTAGTGGTGTAAATATAGGAAACATGTGATTTTGTTTATTGAAATTCTTTAGAGTTTTGGGGCAGCTGATAAATCTTTGGCTGCTTTTGTGCTTTAGTGGCCATTGTAATGAGCTTGCTTAGTTCATTTTGTGATCTGGTGCGGCGATTCACAGTTTAATGGCCATTGATTATGGTGTACCTCAAGATCAATGAGTCCTATATCACAATCAATGGTGCAAAAGTGTGTTGTGTCATAACTGTTGTGGTAGTAGCATTTCTCTTTAAGGTTTAACCTATGCGTGTTAAAGTTATCAAGTATCAGGTATTGTCGAAATGTGAAGGGAATTAACTAAGAAAGACAAACCTTTTTTTACAAGGGTTAGAACATTATATCTTTTGATAAATGCGTATAATGTATAGTGATTCTCTTTTTCAAATTGTTTCGTACTCACAGATAGAAAGTTTTGCGTTTGAGGCTTGTTAACTCAACGATATTGTGTTCTTAGTGTTTTTTATTCAGCTTTTTTTGACTGTCATTCTCTTTTTACCAGATCCGAACCCATGCCATTAGGCAAGCTCATGAGAATATCGACAAGACTTTGAAGTCTGCAGATGTTATATTGGGCCAGTTTGATCTTACTCGGCAGGTTGGTTTCAATAGGAGTGTGGTTGCGTATTGAATGTTGCCCGCTTTTTTATCATTTCATAGCTTTAGAATCATATTTTTTTCTTATTTCGTCCATACGGTTTCATGTAGGCTGAAGCTAAAATACTAAAAGGGCCTCATGAAGATCTGGAAGGTTATCTCGAAGCCATAGAACAATTAAGAGCCAACATCCGTTTTTTCACCACTAATAAAAGCTATAAAAGTAGCGATGGAGTTCTCAGCCAAGCCAATACTGTACTTGCCAAGGCTATTTCAAAGCTTGAAGACGAGTTTAAGCAGCTTTTGTCATCTTACAGGTTATTTTTGCCATTTTTCTTACGATGTTTGCTATCGCTGCAATTTGCGTTTGATCCCAATATAAAGTGAATTTTGTCTTAATGAACATCTGAGGAGGGGGCTTTTTCAGCCTTTACCTTAAGCTTACTTTTATTTTGTATTCTTTATTCTACTTTTATAGTAAGCCTGTGGAGCCCGAACGTCTTTTTGAGTGCCTTCCCAGTTCAATGCGGCCCTCAGCGGGAGATCACGCTGATGCAAATGGCAAGAATCCTTTGTCGAATGGTCACAACGAGCACCATAATCATAATACAGAAAATGCTGTTTACACTCCACCAACACTTATACCACCAAGGATACTTCCATTGTTGCATGATTTAGCTCAACACATGGTTCAAGCCGGTCGTCAACAACATTTGCAGAAAACATACCGGTTAATTTTTTTATACGAGTCTATATTGTTATTAATGTTTTAGTTCTTCCTCAGCGGAATGGTTTTATTTAAGACATTCTAATGTTTATGCAGGGATAGTCGATCTTTAGCGTTGGAGGAAAGCCTTCGGAAATTGGGAGTAGAAAAGCTTAGCAAAGATGATGTTCAGAAGATGCAGTGGGAAGTATTGGAAGCTAAAATTGGAAATTGGATTCATTTTATGCGGATTGCCGTATGTCCACTCTCAACATTTTTAGTTTAATTTTCGAAAAACATTCTTTTATTGATTAACTTTTCATTTTCTAAATAGGTGAAATTACTATTTTCTGGAGAGCGCAATGTTTGTGACCAAATTTTCGAAGGCTTTGATTCTCTCAAGGATCAGTGTTTTGCTGATGTTGTTTCCGGGAGCGTCGCTACGTTGCTTAGTTTTGGAGATGCAATTGCTAACAGCAAAAGATCTCCTGAAAAATTGTTTGTGCTGCTGGATATGTATGAAATCATGAGAGAACTTCACTCTGATGTATGTACCCTATTTTCAATTGCGCTTCTTCTCTTTATGCATCTAGGAGAGTGGAAAGCCTTAATAAGTTAGGGCACCACGCACCACGGTGTTTTACTCCGGCACCACACCGAAAACAAATAACCGGCGTAAAATCGATTCTCAGCTCTAGAATCCTCTCTCACCCGGTTGATTCAACCAATTGAAGTCGATTATCATATCTAGAACCATCCGTGAAAAAGTCGATTGTCACTGTGGTGCGACAATGATAGATTAGATGTGGTGCAAATAAAGACGCCCAAATCTCACTAAAAGTTTAAAGCTTAATGTTTGTGATAAATTACATTGCTTTATTTTTTGTCAGATGGAAACTCTTTTTAAAGGAAAAGCGTGCAACGGAATTAAAGAATCTGCCATAGGTTTGACTAAGCGGCTTGCTCAGACTGCTCAGGATACATTTAGAGATTTTGAAGAAGCAGTTGAAAAAGATGCTACAAAGACTGCAGTGGCCGATGGGACTGTCCATCCATTGACTAGCTATGTTATTAACTACGTGAAGTTCCTCTTCGAGTAAGTTGAATTTTGCTACCTCGTCCCAATGTGTCTGTCGCTTTTGGTCTTTCCACACGTATTAACAAACTCAATAAATGATCCACTTTTGCATTATATGGACGAAATTGCCTTGAGTTGAAATGAAGTGTTTTCCGGAATAAAAGTTTGAAGCAAAACAAGGTTCTTAAAAAAATAAATTGATAAATTCTGTTTTGCGATAGATTTTGAACTTTAATTGTTGTCCATTTCAGCTATCAATCAACATTGAAGCAACTTTTCCAAGAATTCGAGACTGGAGACGACTCAAATTCTCAACTAGCTGTTGTGACAATGCGAATAATGCAGGCTCTGCAAACCAATTTAGATGGAAAATCTAAACAATATAAAGACACTTCTTTATGTCACTTGTTCTTGATGAACAACATTCATTACATGGTCAGATCTGTACGCAGGTTTGTTTTATCAACTCGAGTTTTTTAATTCTTGAAACATAGTACTGGATTGAGCCTAACATATTTAATGCTTCTAGGTCTGAAGCTAAAGATCTACTGGGCGATGATTGGGTGCAAAGACATCGTCGAATCGTGCAACAACATGCAAATCAATATAAGAGGATTGCTTGGACTAAGGTTTCGCCTTTTTTCTTTTTTCTTTCTTTTATTTACATTTCAATTTTTCCTACATATCAGATATGAATTTGGAATTACGTTATCTTTTCAGATTCTTCAGTCCCTCTCCATTCAAGGCCTCACATCATCGAATGGAAGTACCGGCGGTGCTGATGGAGGAAGCGGTAGTGGGGCCTCTAGGGCAATTGTCAAGGACAGGTTTGTGTATTTGCTTTATTGGTAGGAACGCTTCCGGTTGCCCACAAATTAATTCACTTCCGTCACATCAGTTTCTTAGACCTCACAATGCACAACACTATTTATTGGACACAATACTCGATGCTTTCCAAACATGTTAACCGAAATTGCTTCCCTAAATAAGAATAAAGACGAATTTGTTAACAATTTTTATGGTTTGACAAGATATTCTTGAAGAATAAACGGTGAATATTTCTTTCTTTTTGCGTCAGATTAAAGATGTTCAACGCACAGTTTGAAGAACTTCATCAACGGCAATCTCAATGGACTGTTCCCGATACCGAGCTGCGAGACTCTTTAAAACTTGCTGTTGCTGAAATTTTGCTGCCAGCTTACAGATCTTTTCTTAAACGATTCGGGTATAATCTCTTTAGCAATTCATTCAACATTATACTAACTGGACTTGATATAAACTTTAGCATAAATGTTAATTTATCTCATGATTACCTTTTAACAAAGTCTGCTTTGTCGATTCCACATCATCTTCTAATTCGATTATCTTGTGTTTTGATCTGTGACAGTCCTTTGGTTGAGAGTGGTAAGGCTCCTCAGAAATATGTCCGATACAGTCCAGAGGATCTTGATCACATGCTTAACGAATTCTTTGAGGGCAAGACCTTGGCTGATGCCAAGCGCTAGATTTGCCGAAAACCATGGAGACCATGGGTACATGCTCTTACTGGATGATTCTTAGGTAGTAAGTCTCTATTGCATCAGATTGTTAGATGAGTGTTATTTGGACAAGAAAATACATAGCGTCTGTTTACAGACATGTCAGTCATCCAAGTTCCAACGCTGTGGTGCAATAGAGACTTCGTATAAGAATTTCCTAGTGCTACTTGCCTTGGTCCAACAATTTTTTGTTTGTTTGTTTTTGTTTGGAGCAAACATACAATGATATTTGCCCCCTATTTGTACTTGGTTTTAGCAATTGGAATGGAATTACATGTGGACAAAGACACAATAGTGCTATACGTAACATTTCATCACTCAATTTTGTAGGGTCTTTTTCTCTCCCGTGTTGGAAGCCTTACTTTTCTTAAAGAGATCATTCCGAGGACGATTCCTTCCATCGCATAATTCCACCAGAAATTGGTAAACCATTTCGGTTATGGTATCTACGCTTTGCCAATAACTGATTTCAAGAGCGAATATCTGATAACCTTACATTGTGTAATATCTTCGACACATCCATTTAAGAGGAATCAAACAGTGGAATCGATTGTGTGAAAAATTTTCACCAAGCTTGTTTCATTCTAAATCGATGTATCGAATTTTTTGCACAATGTAAGGTTAGGAGGAATTTTTTCTTGAAATGAGTTATTGGCAAAAGGTAGATAACGTAAACGAAACCATCCTCCAATTTCTGGTGGAATCATGCCATGGAAGGGAATTGTCTCCGAGATTGAACACTTCAAGAAAGGTAAGGTTTCCAACGGAGGAAGGAGAAATAGAGCCTACCAATTGGAGTGATGAAATGTTAAGTATAGTCACTCTTTTGTGTCTTTTTCCACATGTGATTCCTTTCCAATTGCAGAAATCAATATAATCTGTGTATTCTTCTTCTTCTTTTGAAACAAATATTGTAAGGGCTTCAACGCATTTCAGATGGAAATATAAAGCATAATCATGAATGAAACATTCTTTTTCCATATCTCGTGAAAGCGTCTATAGTTACATATATCCGGTTGGGCACTTGTTTGTGACATTACACCAAACTTACTATGTGTGTTACGGTAAACTTTGGGTGATGCTATTCAAGGTTCCATCCGTTTGTGGTTTGGATTAGAACAACTATTATGTTCGAAAATTCTGACCACAAACCTTCTGCTCGTAACACCTCCACACTCATCATCTAAAACCGACAGCGAGTCTCAGCTATTAATGGAGACCGAGTGTTTGGTTTAAAATTACAAAAAAACGGGTTGAAGAATAGATGAATTAACTGTTGTTGTTGGCCTGCAATATATTACAGTTAATGTAGTGTGGACTTGAAAGTGATACTCATTTATTAATTATTCCTTCAAGTTTATGGTTGGGGTAAAATTCTTTTTAGGTGTAGTAGAGTAAATGGTGTATTCTGGCAAATTTTGGCAATGGAATCTCATTGTCAAGAAGGACAATGGTCCTGCTTTTGGACACACTTTACCCTACAATTCCACATGTTGCCCCCACCCCACCCCTCCCCCCCCCCCCCCCTCCCCCCAAAGTCTAAAAAGGCCCCTTTCTTGTCTGACTACGGTTAAGTTAGTTACCTAGATCTTCGAGAATTCAAAATAATTTCATCAGAAGATCATGAGTTTAAACCTTCTTGACTCTACATCCACCTCATTTATATTGTTCAAGTTTTGGATTTTTCGTTATCCTTGCTTTTATGCGTTTTTATGTCTTTGTGAGCCATATGTTGGTTCAACCACTTTCTTATAAAGCGCACATGAAGAAAGCGTGTTGAATCAGAATGGTTGAATATGAAAATTATTATTCACCTTTAAACACGCGTTTTTGAAAGATGTGATAATTCGATTATTTTTCTCTTTTTTTTTCCTGCAAATGCTTGCGGCGGAATGTGAAAACAAGAAATGCTTAAAAAAAAAGAGCAAATCCAAAATACTAATTGCAGTCTATATAGATTCACTTTCTTTTTCACCTGCTGATAGATATGACATACACAATATTAGCATATTCAATGAAATAGTAGAGCTACTAGCTAGACTATGATCTAATGGACTTGTCTTCTTCTAAGATCTCCTCATTGCATCAATACCGACCCGTGAAACCGGAAAAACCGTTTTATTAGTTGACTTGTCTTCTTCTAAGGACTCCTCATTGCACCTGGCACTGACCAGTAAAACTGTTTCATTAGTCGTCTTCTTTTCTTCTAAAGGCTCCTCATTGCATTGACACTGACCAGTGAAACCGTTTCACTGGTCAACCTGTCTTCCCTAAGCGCTATGCATTGCAACCGACACCGACCAAATGAAATCGTTTCATCGGTCCGTCGCAATGCACCGTCCTTGTGAAACACTTTTTCCACCATTGTCCCTCTTAGGAGCCAGAGACAAGGAAGAAGAAGAAGAACAAGAAGAAAACGAAGACGAAGCGGACATGAAAGTATGATCATGTTCCGAACAACAACAACGACAACAAGAACAACAACGAGACGATGAAGATGTAAAACAAAGCCCTATAAGCAAATCAACAAAAGCTCCAATAATGAACCCATGATTCATCTTTCCATTCATCTTCAAATACAATCCCAACAACTCTTCCAAAGATTCCCAATCTTTTAATCCATGTGTTTCCACCATTTCTTTCATTGAGCTCTTGAAATCAAGATAGGGATCCTCTGACTCCATTGCCATAGCAACACTTTCTTTCAACAACAATGTGTTTGATTCTTCTTCTTCTTTTTTTGCACCCACTTTCAAGATTGATCTTGTGTCCTCTTTTCCGGGCTCGAAAAACAATCTTTCCGACCGTGCCTCGCGGATGATTCTCTCCACATTTAACTCATCTGATCCTCCAACTTCATTGGAGCTAGTGGATTGTGATGAGGAGTTTGTGAAACAAGATTCAATGTGATAGGCTTCACCTGATGGATCTAAAGCTAAAGGGTCATAATACACAGAGTTTGTTGTCTTGAACATATCGTTACCGGTCCGAAAAGACAGAGTCTTGGGCTGTTTACATGAAGACCATTGCAGAACTGGTTGCTTAATGTCATTGTTCTTGAAAATGGAAAGGAGCTTCATTTTGTTTTTTCTCATAAATTTGTGGTACATTATGAATTGAAGGAGTGTGTGTGTGTGTGTGTTTGGGGGGGGGGGGGGGTGACTGGGGGGTAATTGAATGTAATGTAAGGATCTTGTGAATTTTGATGTTTGAGTTTATGATGGTCATGGAGGAATAGAGAGGTAGGAGGAGGTGGTTTTAAAGAGGTGGTGGTGAGAGGAAGGTGGGACTGGTAGGAACTTTTCATGCATGTATTTAATGTTGTGTTTCAAGAATTTAAAGTGATATATATTTAATGAATTCTTATAGGACATATTGCATAATCCTTTATCCTCAAGTGCAAAGTCATGTTACGAAACAGAACTAAATGACACAGGGGGTGATCATTTAACCTTTGATCGATCTATCATTTTATATAAATTTATCTTATATCAACAAATAAAAATGGTGTGTAAATATCAAAATTGTGACATGTAAAAACACTTTATTGATTTGTGGCCGACATGAGCATATGTGATGCCATAACAAATTCTTTTTTCACCAATAATATATACAAATAGAAAAAATTCGATTAACCTTATTTCAATGTGTGGTTTTCTTTTTACAAGTAAAATTTTGCAAGAAAAAAATAAAAGGCATATTCTATCATGAAATATTAGAAAAAGACAAGACTGTATATATATAAAAGTACATAATAATTACTGAAGCATGTTTTTAGCAATAAAAAATGAAGCAAAAGGTATCCTTACGGCCTCATCATCATTAAAAACAACATGCATTTTTATGTGATACAGAATATTTTTTTTCAGGATTCTAATTATAGAGCATATATCTTTACATGGGAAAAGGAGTACTCCTTTTGAATGTAATGAATGCTCATGTTTTCCTATTTCCGTCCAAACCTATTCTCGCAACCGATATTTGATCTCTGAAAAGTAATAACGGTATAAAATTAATCTAAAACTCTGTATAGTGATCCGAAAAATAATTTCAACGAGTGCATAATGTTTTTTTAGACCAGGTATTTTTTCTAGCTGGTGCACAAATTCTTGAAAAAGAGCCTACTTTATGAAATCAAATTCGCAACGGAAGCGGAGAGTACATCATTAGGAGGAGCTAGTCCCTCCCCACGAGGTAACACCAACTAAAAACAAAGTATGTCTAGCTAGCAAATGCAGAGTACATTATCAGTACCAATACACGTAACAAATGAAAATCTAAGGGAAACAAAGGAGGACATGTTTGGACAAATATCCAAGCACCGAAAAGATTTCCAAAGCACCCGTAAGAGCCACGACACAAGACAATCAATCACTCTCAACTATAAGCGACGAGAGACCCAAGTTCCGAGCTTCTTGCAACGCAAGAAGAATAGCCGGCCCGCATCTCCAAAATCTCCGGCTTTATCCCAAGGTCAAGATGAAACGAAACGGCGGCCACAATCGAACCAGTACTGTCTCAAAATCCAAGGCCTACACCCGAACCATCCTTCGCCACATGAGCCGCATCTGTATTACCTTTCAAGTGACTAGCAAGTGGCAGGCTCCAAGTAACTGGATGGCCCTAGCTAGCAACATCAACATAAGAGTGACTCCAATGAGACACCCAATTCACCCCTTAAAATACTTTTAGAGGCCCTTAATGCTACAATGGTGTCTCTACACTACACCCAACTTCTATCTCACAACCATTTGTGTATTTATTTTAATCAATTAAATAATATGTTTTTACTTATCACATTTTTTTTTGCCCTTAGCAGGATTCAAACACTGGTCTCCATGCCAGGTTATCATTTTTTCTTATCGATTTAAGCATGACTTGATTCTTGCTATTGTTATTTGCTGCATTTTTTTTTAACAGTTTGGCGTTTTGATTATTTTTTGTTTTATGTTTTTTTATTAGTTATTCATGTGAGCTGTAGGTGTTAAGAACACAAAAAATCTTATTTTTCATTAAGATGATGATTATACTGGTTGCCTCATTTTATTAAAATTAAAATTTTCAAATATAAACATTTATTCCAATTATGGTAGCAAAAAATACATAAATTTAGACGAAAAATACATTGTTATTTAGGTTTGTTAATTGAGATGTGAGAGAAAAATTGATTTAAGGGGGTGTGTGTCGTTATATAGAGGTTGTTTGTTGGAATGAATTATTTTTTGATTTTGAAAAATGTAATTAAAATGGAAACGATGTCTTGGAGGTGTGATTGGAGTAATAATTGGGGTTCTTTCTAAGGGTGCTCATTGCCTTAAGTACAAATTTATCGTATTTTTCATTTCAAGGAGGGTTTATGAACCAATTTTGATTCATATACCGTAGATGATGTGTGATGTCATCAAATACGTCCATTAATCAATGACAAATCTATATAATTAAGTGCAATGCTTTAAATCATCTTAATTCAGCTCGATTTGAATACAGTCTATTAAATAAAAACACCTAAAATTAATGGCAATCTCCGGATGTTTATTGATGGACCATAGTAGAGAGTCCGACATTATCTAAGGCATTTAAAGTATCTTCACTTTTCACTCTTTTAAAAGGTTTATGTAGTTTTCAAAAAAGAAAAAATATATTTATTAAATCATTAATTTATAAAGGTGATTGTTTGGTATGTGTTGCGTGTCTTCAACGATCGGGAGGATCTTCTCGCTAACTACGGTTGTTTGAGTTGAATTTGTTTGATGATTTTACCTAAGCTTTTTAGCATGTTTCCTTTTCTTTTATTAGGCGTGTGGGAATGTCCGACGATCTCTTTTAAATTTCGACGTTGATTGATAGTTTCTTCTACGTCTACACTTTCGGGATCTTCACCCCTGGATGACGTTTTGTGATTTGTTTGGTGGATCTTGAATAATAAAAGTTCGGTTTTCAAAACAAAAATATAAACATTTTTAATACGCATATATCAAGGGTGAAGAAAAAAACTAGAAAACATAAATCGTAGTTTTTTATATAAAGAAAACCAAACTGTTTCATGCAATTTAATATAATTAAAGCCTATTGAAACCGTACCGTACTGGAGTTTTTTTCCTTCCGTATTGGATTTGTTGTTGTTGTTTTTTATTTTTTATTTTTTTTTTCCCTAACAGGTTCGAACACTGATCTCCATGAGACGTTATAGTTTATTTCGCGCGCGGGAAGTTTTTGCCTAGTATCTCCATATGCACCGGAATGACGGGAAGAATGATTTGGACCACACAGTTTGAATTCAGTTTAAAAACAGTTGATATCTGTGATGTCAAACGTGTCTCCACACCATGTGGAGACACCACATAAAAACCTCACTGCGTGCACACATACAAATACGAGAAAATATAAGATCAGATCACTGTAATACCAGATATTTCATTTTAGGTCAGGTCAGATCTGACATTTTTTTTGAGTCCCACGTCAAAATTTTGACGGTTTCGTCAAAATGTGCACTATCTCGTCCAAATGTGATATGAACCCGTCAAAAAAGAAATGCAGGCCAACAAGAACGGACCCGTCTAAATTAGGACGGATTCCGTCCAAATTTAGACTAATCCGTCCAAATTCACGGGAACATACAGGTGGACATTTGCATACAAGTAAATACAAGTGGACTTTACAGACTTTGTCCAAATCTGACGGGAACATACAATTTGGATGGATTCGTCTCAATTTGGACGGAATCCGTCCTAATTTAGACGGGTCCTTTCTTTTTGGCCTGCATTTCTTTTTTAATGGGATTATATCACATTTGGACGAGATAATATACAGTTTGACGAAGCCGTCCAAATTTTGATGTGAGACTCAAAAAAAGATGTCAGATCTGACCTGACCTAAAATGAAATACGAGGTGCTACAGTGACCTGATCTTATATTTTCTCTACAAATACTACTGCTAATAATAGTATATTCTACTACTATAAAATATTAATTTGCTTAATTTATCCAACTCAACTTATTTAAATTTCTATTTGAGATATATTACCTATCCGTTCCTTTCGTATATTTAATGTATGGCTCTTTCATGAGCCTTCCACAGTTCATAAGGTGTTTTAGCTCCAAAATAGGTTTAAGTATAATTGACGAACAGTCTCAAGTCCGGATTTGAATAATTTACGGAATGAATTTCCGGGAGCTTAAAACAGTTTTGGAAACTACTAAGATAATAGTTGAGTTAGGCTTTTGAATTACTCGATTATGATATCGGGTGAATGAGAAATTATCTAAAGGTAGAGTGAAATATATGGAGTGTTAAATGAATTTAGTGTAATTCATTTGTCCCATATATTTCACTCTACCTTTAGATAATTTCTCATTCACCCGATATCAAAATCGAATTGACTCAAGTGGAATCACTACTTAAGAAGTAGTATGCACTAATATATAGGCAATCCTCAAGGGGCAAGAGAATCTTGTGAATGAGGGAAGCGTAGATGCTTGTAGGTTCAGAACCGCATAGGCACGCAGCCGTTGTCTGCGAGCTCGGTTTGGGTTTGGGCCTTGGGCTTTGGGTTTGACTTGGCCCGGATCACTATTAATCTTTTTGGGCCAGCCCAACAGTTAAGATTCTGAATCAAAGCAATGCAACTGTTCGAACAGGTTCATGCATCTGGAAGCATCAGTTCGAACATGAACCAAAGGCTCAATTCGTTGCAACATACAATAGACAACCGAATTCTGTTCTGTACATGAACATAATTAACCAACCTCCAACCAAAATTCTGAATTTTCCTTTGCATTTCATAAATTTGAGATAACAAGGCTGTATCAGTTCGACTATTTGTCGCATTGAAGTGCCACTATCAGGACAAGGTAAAGACTGTTGTATCTTGGGAGACTTTTGCCATAACCGTGGGAATAGAATAAGGGGCAATAAAGTCTTAAGGACAACGTTCTACGCGCCTCAGTCTAAACAATAAGTTTTCGTTTTACTTTCGCTTTCTGCATTTATTGATTTCATGTGTGCAGTACATGTTTATATGAATAAAAGTTATGTTGCAGTTCCGTGTTATCGTTCATAAATTCACGTTCATATGTTTCTGCAAATACTTCGTGTTAAATCATTATAAATTTTAAGCAAACCAATACCCTATTTCCAACATTTCAAACAATATAATTCGATTGAGAAGAACTCACAACCCTAACCCTGTCATCTCTTTCTACTTTATCATCACCAAAATATGAGATCTGTTGATCATGATTTTGTTCGACAAACTTCTTACTATGTTAATGAATTTCATCTTTGATATTTCCTGAGGAGTTCACTCGTAAGTTTTGATATCTCAAATAAATAAATAAATAAATAATAAATTTATGTGTTTGTCTTTTGTTTGTATATAATTACAGTATTCTTGACAACTACATTGTTAAGGTAATTGAAACCAAAGCTTTTGTTTTAGTGAACATAAAATTGGAAATTTATTCTTACGAACAAGATGACAAAAAAGACACTATTATTTTTGTACAATGTGTGAAGGCTAACTTCACACAAGTGCTCTGCTGTTACCAATAAATGCTCTGCAGTAATCTGGTAGTAGGGTTATCCGATCACGGGGAGGAGCTTTAATAGAGAAATGCATCGCTAGCAACATCCTGACCATTACACGGTTCATCCTCAATAGGAATTGCATACGTGGCATGAAACGTGTGGGTCCAGATGTCGCTACGTGATGCAGCCTTCTCTATCAGCTTCCTCAGATCGTAATAACCCTACCAGCCTGATAGTGAGAGTGGGTTACAAATTAAGGTAGGTTGTGGTGAGTGATTAAGGTAGGGTTAGTGTAGGTGATAGGGTAGGGTAAGACAAGGGTAAAGGTTGGTGAGGAGTGGGTGGGGTAGGGGTGAAGGGTGGGGGTGGGGGTGGTTAAAGGGTGATGGCTATTTACATTATATTTATTACATCCATTCCGTTATTTTTTTGAGGGAACATTCCGTTATTTTTCAAATGTAATGAAAATGATTTTTTTTCTTCAATACGTAGGTAATTAATTTCATTGCGTGCATTCTATTAAAATCATACCGATCAAGTAATGTAATGACATATAAAGTCGTTAAATTACATTACAACCAAACAAACGACCATAAAAATGTTGAAAGAGCTCTTGGCCAGGCCTTACCCCTGAGTAAGAGTCAAGAGTCGGACTTTGCAGGCACGACCCGGACTGAACTTCGAATTAGTCGGACCAGTTGATTCCGGATACTGAGGCTTTAAGAAAATAAACACAAACGACCATAAAAAATTTATAATGTTTCAATAAATCAAGAAACATAAAATAGACAAAGAAAAATAAAAACATGGTTATTTATTCCATTAAGTCGTACTCGGTACACACATCACTAAAAATTTGTTTAAAAAAAAAAATCATATGCATTTAATAAACTGAATTTGCTTAGATTACCCCATAATGATGTAATCACACCTTTCTTTCTTTTTGGTGACGATTAGGGATCATGAGAAGCTATACTTTGCATACACAATTAGAGCTTACATTCAAAGTCTGAAAATTTGAATATAACTTTAGAATTCGACTTTACAGAAATCGAATGTCTATTTTCAAACTTTACAAAATCAAACTTAACCCGAAATGTGGTGCCACTGTAGATTCACTCACTGTGATGCCAATAACAACGCCTTTATTTTACATGTACAAAAGACATGTATTCAAGTCACACACATGCCTCAAAATCGACCTTGTACCGAGGGTGTCAGCTTAATCGCTTAGGTAAGCCTGCTCGTATAGGCAACATTATTGTCTGCACTAAAGTTGAAGCACCAAACAAACTTCCCAGTTTCTCTTCCTCAATGTCCTGCAATTCATAATAATAGACAGCCTCCAACCCAACCCAAGTCTCTCCCCATCCGGTTGCAATAATGCTGATATCGATGAAAGAGAATCCGACTCCAAAATATCACGTCGTTTGATGCATACATCCCACACGTCGTTTGATGTATACTGATTCAAGTTTTTCACTGTATGACCAACCCTAATATCACCAGAATCCACCACATGAACAAATGCCATCGCTGAAATGATGAAACCGGTTATTGTCCCTCACAATTATATGTCTCCCGGTTACTTTAGAAGCCATCTCCATAAACGAATGACAATCACCACAAATTCTTAAGTTCTTCATAATTCTTATAGCCACACCAGGTGGTAAGTTCATCAGCCCAAATGTGAAAGCCAACTTTTCGCTGTGATGCTTTAGTAACTCCTGCTTTTGTGCTCTTCTACGTCGTTGCAAATCCTGTTGAATCTACGCCTTTGTAGCCCAATTTGATCATTTTATTGAGTAATTCATCCAATGTTGCATAAATTTCACCAATCATTGGATGATCTCTTTCTCAGCCATAAATATGTGAACATGAGCCTTAATTTCTATCCAACTCTTGCCTCTTTCTTTCTTTGCTTCGGTGTCCTTAAGCCGTTTCCTTGCCAAAGCAACATCATCCCACATTCTCTGTGCTGCATATACATTTGAAAGCAAGATATGATTTCCACCATTATTGGGTTCCAACTCAAACAAATTCTTGGCTGCAATTTCAGCCATTGCAACGTTTCCGTAAACTTTGGAAGAAGCTAAGAGTGATCCCCACATGGAAGTAGTAGGTTCAAATGGCATATTGTCAATCAAGTTCTTAGCTTCACTAACGAGACCACCTCGACCAAGAACATCAACAATGCACTAAAAAATGGCATAGATTAGGGGACAAGTTGTGCTCTTTCTTCATCATGTTAAAATACTTCCGTCCATTCTCAACCAAACCCTTATGGCGGCAAGCAGATAACACAGACATATAAGTTAATTCATTCGGAACGAAACCAAATTGCTGCATTTTCTCAAATAGAATCATAGCTTCCAAAGGTTTACCATGTCTAGCAAATCCCGAAACCATAGTATTCCATAACACGACGTTCTTCTTTTCCACGCTCCAAAACACAACATAGGCATCATTTATCAACCCACATTTTGCATACAAGTCCACCAGACATGAATTCACATATATATTATCACCAAAGTTACTTTTCCACACAACGGCATGCATCTGCTTCCCTTCTATCAAAGCTGCCAAAGCAGCCAAGCAGAGACAGCTGAAGACACAGTAAACTGGTTATACTCCAAACCTGCCCGTTTAGCTCTGCGAAAAAACAAAAGAGCTTCCTCATAAAGCTCATTACTAACTAATCCAGTAACCATTGAAGTCCAGGTAACCTCACTTCTTTCGCTCAAAGAATGGAAAACCCGGGTTGCATCCTCTATTTTTTCACACTTCCCATAAACATCTACTAGAGAAGTACCCACATAAATATCTGATTCCAATGATACTTTCAAAGAAAAAGCATGCAATTGCGTGCATTCATCCAAAGCCAACTTCCCCGCGCAAGCACAAAGAACACCTGAAAGCGTAAACTCACTGTACTCAAATCCCTCTCTACGCATTTGCTTAAACAAAGAAAGAGCCTCCTCAGCATTTTCATTCTGGGTGTATGACCCAATCATGGTATTCCATGAAACCATGGACTTCTGAGGCATTTCATCGAACAACAACCGAGCATCATCCACCAGGCCACATTTTGAATACATATTCAAAAGCATGTTTGATATCAATGTGTCCACCCGTAATCCCAGACGAATAACATGTGAATGACACGATTTGCCTTCCCTGATCGTCGTTTCTCTTGCACATTTTTTAATAAGTTCCTGTAAAAACTGAGTTCTACTTAAAATTTCGTGCGTCCAAAGGCTGTTATAGGGTACTGGGATTGGTTGAAGATAATACGATGCAAAAGATCTAAATTTAACAGATTTTGAATCAGAGAAAATGCCCAGAAATTGGTAACTGTTCTTGCACGTGTACGTTCTTAACATGATGTAAAGAATTGAAATCGGGTCAAACCGTTGGGTTATTCAGTACAAATCGGGCACAACCTATCTGTTTTTTTTTTTTTTTTTTTTTTTTTTTTTTTTGGGCCTGAATAAATTGGGCCAAAATGGTTAGAAAACATAAACTTTGTCCAGTCATATGGATTTAGTCTCCGGTTCCAACATTTTATTTGGAAGATGATAGAGGCACAAAAAATATCCACATAAATATACATGAAAATTATGTGTATCGTGCATTGCATATTAAAAATCTAAATACTCTGAAAGAAAAAAATCATCACTGTTGGATCACTTTTTGTGTGCACATTTTCTATGTATTAATCGTTTCCGACTTCATTTAGATGCATTTGAAATGAATTCCACACCACGGTTTTAGTTCACACACCATATTTTTCGTTTAATCATTTGATTATTTCAGGTATCACATGTATATCACATGTAGAAATATTAATGCCGTTGACGTTTCTACCACGCCACTGGCATCGACGCTCATTATGTACATGAAACGTCATTGACACTGACTTTGCGTCCCTTGTGAATGACATTGAATACCTGAAACGTTCTATATTTGCTCTGAGACAGAATACTATTATTATTTTTTTTATTGGGAAAAAGCACTAAAATTAAATATGTATACTTATTTCTCTTTTTAACTTTACTTTTTTAACTTTTGTCGATATTCCCAATTTTGAGTCATCCATGAAGCTTAATTTGAGAAGAAACTAATCAAATGAAATGAATATAATCTTGTGATACACAACTTATTATTGCATGGTACAATGCGTTTTGGCGATGCCTAAAATTGACCTTACCCACGTAAATGCCTTGGCATCAAAGACAATAATAAATAAAGATAGAAAAACCTTTGTCAAGGGCGAAACCCTAGTACCCGAGCTGCGTGAGCTCGGTCAACATCCTCCTACTCTGCGGTCGGCGGTGCATATGGTCAAGCCTACTCGTGTCCGACCTTACAGGTCGGCCTAAGTCCCTCTCCGACCAAACCTCTTTTTGCGCAAGAATCCGGTGATCCCATCTCGGCTATCTTCCCGACCTCCATAGGTCGGCCCAAACACTGAAGGATTCGACCCGGTTCACTGGGCCATCTAAGTGCGCGAGTCACTCCTCAATCAGATTTCCCGAGTGTGATAAACAGATAAATATGGGAAGAATCCCTCATATTTAATACTCTGATTCTGACAGTCAAATATATCCATAATTATCTCCAACAATTAAGGAGATTAAATCGTAGTTATCTTTTCCTTAGAGAACACGAAATCCAAGCCCAACAAGGACAATGCCCATGCCGCCTTAGGGCATAACTCTCCTCTATATAAACCATCCTTAAGAAAACCCGAGAGACTTGATTCCAATACACGCATTGGATCGTGGCGGTTGAGAAATAACATCTCAAGTCCAGTCTAAACCACCACCAAAACACCCCCTCTCTTTTATCGTTTTTGTTGTTCTTGGAGCTTTTGCAGGTTGTTTTTAGGAGAACAGCCCTGGATTTATTATCGACGATTTTTGGAATCGTCACGTTTCAACATTCATAATTGAACAAGTTTAGTGGCGGAACTAAATACAACTAAGGGGACAACTGCTTTATTCAGAAAAAATACCCTTATATATGTACTATGTTTATAGTTTGCCCCCCTTATTATTCGCCTTTAAATTTTTTATTGCCGTCCTATCCGAGATCCTATGTCCGTCTCTGGTCTCCAACATGTAATATATGTACACTATCAGAAACAATTGTTTATTTCATCCAATTGATTATTTCCTTTGACGCATTTTTATATGCCTTCTTTATTTAGTGTCAACTTGTTAATAAGTGATGCTATTGTCAATATGAAATGTCACAACAAACATGGTAAAATATATAATGCCAAAATATTGCAAACAACAAATAGGTGTAGCATTTTTGCTTCTTAAAATAGTTACGGCTATTTATTTGTTTCAAAAGAAAAGAAGTCAAAGAAATTGTAACCCATTATATTATTTTCTAAAAGTGACATTGTAACGCCTCCAAACCTTAAGTCTGGTAGCATTAACCGAGACATAAAAGATCCGATCAATTGTTTAGACCGTAGGTGCGTTCATAAGAGCAAATGCTATGGCCAACTTGGATGTGAAAGAAAGCCATAGCTTTTGTTTTTCTAAGCAAGGGCGTTATCGCCAGGATTTGTTCCACACTCTTCCCTATCAAAAGAATCTAGCGTCCCAATCAAAAGAATATAGCGGTGGCTCCCCACCGTCTCTCACGGTGTGGTTTGACTGCTTAGACGGTAGAGGCGTTTATAAGAGCAAATGTTGGATTTGTAAAGGGCGTTATCGCTAGGATTTGTCCCGGACTCGTCCTTACCAAAAGAATCTAGAGTTGGCCCCCACCATCAGACTCGTCCCTACTAAAGGAATCTAAAGGTGCCCCCCCACCGTCTCTCATGGTATGTCATTTAGTCCCGTCTAGTAGTCGGCTCTGTACTAATTGTAACACGGGCGTCATCGCTAGGATTTGACCTAGACTCGTCCCTCTAGAGGCATATTCTAGCGGTGTCTTCCCACCGTCTCTCACAGTGTCGCTTGATTGCTTAGACCGTAGATCGTAATGATTTGTCCCAGACTCGTCCCTACCAGAGGAATATTCTAGCGGTGTCTCCCCACCGTCTCTCACAGTGTGGCTTGATTGCTTAGACCGTAGATCGCAATGATTTGTCCCAGACTCGTCCTTACCAGAGGAATATTCTAGCGGTAGCTCTCCACCCTCTCTCACGGTGTGAATTGATTGCTTAGACCGTATGGTCTTTTATTAGAGCAAATGTTATGGCCAATTTGGGTGTGAAAGCCACATCATTTGCTCTAAGCAAGGGCGTTATCGTCAGGATTTGTCCTATACTCGTCCCTACTTGAAGGAATCTAGAGGTGTCCCCCACCGGCCCCTAGACCTCAGGTCTGATCAAACAGCTTAGACCGCCGTCCTTGCTTGATATAAAAGGGCTATCCCGAACGACACGGCATTTATTTCTCACACTTATAAAGAGGTAAATGCGTTTCTCCCATATCCTATGTGGGATATCACAGTCATGTCATGATGTCAGACCTACCATATGAATATTTTCAAGAAATTCCACCCTAGAGTCTATATTCCGTCGAGACTCCTCAACAATATTAAAAACTTCAGCGTTTTTTTTATGTGTTTAGTACTACCTCCGTCCCATAAATAATATTCATATTTGAAAAAAGTATTCTCCCATGAAAAGAGTCATTTTTCAATACCAATGCATCATTTAATGACTTTTTTTTTTCCAAATATACTCTTCTCCTAAAATTACCCATTCTTGTCCTTTTTTAATCCAAAAGCAATCATTTACTACTAGTATTCAGGGCAAAAGCTGTAGATATGAAATAATATGAACAGTACCTCCATTTTTTTACCCATGTGAAAATTCTCTATTATAATAAATGTATGTTGATTTCAATACTCATATATTAAGTGAAAAAAACTCATTAATACTATCCATACTAAGGGTATATGCGTCCGTGTTGTTAAGGGTGAAATTTATGATTTATATGACGTTATTCCCGTAACAATATCCTTGGTATTTTAGTACTTTTTATAGAAAAGTGTTGGTTTTATCGAATTATTTAGTAAACGAGTTTTAAATGTGTTTAAATGCAAAATCGAGATATTTACGTGATTTTATCGGTGTTTTATGTTTATTCGTATGATGTTACATTTTGCATGTTTCTATCATGTTGTTAGATACGTTTTCATGATGAGTAAGGAGCTTAAACGATGATCACATGAAGATGGAAGAGTTGAAAGAAGTCTAAGTGAAGAATCATTGAAGAAACCGGAACCAGGTACTTCATGGGGATTTTGTCCACACTTGTAGGCACTTTCAGGGAAAGTTGTCTTGATGAAAGTTGTAGAGGATTGAAATAGCTTTCCACGCATGTTGAATCACCTCATTCGAGCCCTAGAAGTGAAGTTATGAGCAAAATACTGGAGCTGAGTAGTGGGCGGGCGTCTGTAAAAGTGAATCGGCGTCGAATCGTATTTTACATTCGAGAGAGTTCAAACGCGTTACGAGAACGGCGTTCACCTAGCGTCCAAGAAATCTGGACGAAGCGTCCATTGAAGCGACGGGCGTCCGTTTTGCCGACTTAGCCAAACCGCCTCAAAACTCTATATAAGCGGCGTTTTCTCAAACCACTAAATAACAATTCGATCCACTAAACCTGAGGGAGCGACTTGGCTGCGCGTTTTACTCCTTTATTTTCAAGTTTTTATGCAATAAAACATCTAGATTAGATAGTTAGATTTATGTTCTTTATTTCATCAATTTCAAGCTTTCAAAGGATGCTAAGAGGCTAATCCTCTTTGAACAAGCGTTGTGAAGCCGTCCAATTCAACAATTCGGTTTTGTTCGTGATTAATTCGTGAGTTTCTACTTCGAAGTTGTTTCTTTTATCATTGTTTATCATTATGTATTGCAATTACATCGAAAGATCGTTGCTTTTATGATTGTTTTAACTTGATGAGAGTCATGTTAATGTTAGATCACCATGATAAAAGTTTAGACCTTTAATCTAATCAAAACGAAAGTTATTAGATTAAATCTCTAGATTAGAAATCGAAAGATTTCACGCCTAGGTTAGAAAGACGTAATCTTTAACATCGAGAGATAAAAGATTAGAAAACGAACTCGTCTACGAGAGTAGGAGTTTATGCCTTTGATTAGGTGAATCACGACTTGAGTAGAGATCACGAATTAATCCGAGTTAGAATTGAATGTTGATAGGATAGGTGGATCAATTGCTTGTTCGTTCGTTATAATTTGATTTAATCCTTAAAACTTGAATTGTTTAGCTTTAGTTTACTTTTACGCACTTTAGTTTGGTTTAGTTTTATCGCTTTCAATCTTGCCTAGCATTGGAGCAATCCTCTGTCTAGTTACTTTTTCAACATGTTTGTCGATTTTAGTTCCTGTTTAGGTTAGTTTCGTGACAATAGTTAGTTAAAAACAAAAGCTAGGATTCACATTCGTCTAGTTCCCGTAAGATCGACCCGGCATTAGCCTCCATACTACGATCCTTGCACTTGAGGTTAACCGGTTTATTACTTGTTGTTTTGTATTGATAAAATCCGGGACAAGTTTTTGGCGCCGTTGCCGGGAACCGGACGGTTGCCTAGTTTTTGTTTTTGTTTGTCTTTTTAGTTTTACATTTTTAGATTTGTTTTTGTTTGCTTTTTTTTAGGGTTGTTTTTAGTTTAACCTTTAGGTAGTTAGGTTTTTGGTTTAGATTTTTAGGGTTTGAAGTTTTAAAAGTTTTTTGTGATTAGTTTCTTCCCTCCTTTTCTGCTCTGTTTTCTTTCTCTTATCCTCTCTTTTTCAAATTTTTGCATCCGGGCGGCGTCCATACTTATGAACGCCCGTTCACTTTGAAAAATTTCAATCTCAGATCGTTTTGACCCCTTGAGCGAACGTCCATATTTTTGGACGCCCGTTCGATCTAAACCAGCGAGCGCCCGTCCATTAATTGGGCGCCCGTGCATTTTCTTGTTTCGATGGCTTTTCTTGTTTCTACCGTCTGCTTTCTATCTTTCTCGTTCTTACATTGATTAGGGGACATCTAAGGTTGAATCATCGACTCCACACCTTTCACGATCAAATTTTAGGATAAAAGGGTCCGTTTAGCACTTGATAGTATTTTGGCAATAACTTTCGGCTCGAGTGTCGGATTGCGCGCGGGACCCCAATTCGGAAAGCTCGTTCCGACGCCGGCGACATGACGGACGGCCAAAGGCCGTCCGACACCGTTTTCGAGGTCAAAATCCACTGTTTTCCCTTCCATTTTGGGGTTAG
Source organism: Gentiana macrophylla (assembly GCA_026214975.1). Taxonomy (NCBI): domain Eukaryota; kingdom Viridiplantae; phylum Streptophyta; class Magnoliopsida; order Gentianales; family Gentianaceae; genus Gentiana; species Gentiana macrophylla. Next base: position 95,614,615 of record CM047814.1, on the reverse strand, counting down.
AAGATTTCAACACATGTTTTTCCCTCTTTTTAGTGTTTTCTGTTTTCGTTTTAAATTTTCTTAGGTAGCTTATAGTTTTGGTTATTAGGATTTTTCGTAGTTAAGTTTCGTAGTCTTTGATTCCTCTAGGTTTAGTTATCCTTTCCTCTCTGTCTCTTTTTCCCATGCTTTCCTGTTTGTTACGATATCGTTTACGCTACGAAAAATCTTGCCTATGGACGGCGTCCACTAGTTTGAACGCTTCGTTCACGTAAAATTTTCATTCCGATGGCGTTTTCCGATCCTTGAGCGAGCGTTCACCGGTTTGGGCCTTTCGTTCGCTCTATTTTTCTGAAGCGGGCCTTTCGTTCACATAAGTGGGCGCCCGTCCGTCCCCCTTTCTTTCTTAATCTTTCTCTTTTCTTCTCTTTTCTTTAGGTTTTTGATCTTAGATTAAGGTTTTTCATCTTTTAGATATCAGGTCTTTAATTTATTAGTTTTTAGGTTTCCTTTCCTTAGATTTAGGTTTTCTCAACTTGATTTTGGGATCGGTTTATGCAAACTCGTAGTCGCAAGGGACCATTACTTTGCTCCTCGACATCGAGCGTACCATAGTCCGACCCAATAGGCGAACTTCGTTTTGTGAAGGAAAAGCCGAAGATCAAGAGTTTGAGCTATCTTTTCAAAGGAAATCGAAGAAATTGTAATAATGGCGGCGAAGATAGACGGACATTGGCGACTCACGCCATGCCTGGTGCGATCTTATCACCCACTATCGTCTTACCACCCATTACCGCACAAACTTTCGAACTCAAACCCGGTCTCATTCGGATGATGCGGCATGCATCAATGTTTCACGGGTTCCTCTCGAAAATCCTCACACACACGTACACACATTCCTGGAGATATGTGGTACGACACGCGCATTCAAGGTGTGAGTGAGGATGTGATTAAACTTACATTGTTTCCGTTCTCATTGAAGGAGAAGCTAAAGAGTGGTATAGCTCTCTCCCTCCGAATCCATTACCACCTGGCTGCATTGGAGAAAGAATTTTTAAGCCAATACTTTCCACCGGCCAAGACAAAATTGGTGTTTGAGGGAAATTTATAATTTCTATCAAGCGGAAACAGAATCTTTCTTTGAGGCATGGAAGAGATTTAAGGCTCTTCTTCGTAAATGCCCCCACCATGGGTTAGACTTGCGAGGCAAGTCAATACCTTTTTCGATGGATTGACCGAGCTCACCAAGGGCATGGTCAATAGTTCATCAGTGGGGCTTTCTGAGGAGAACGCCTCAAGAGGGGTGGGCATTGTTCAAGACATTGCCAAATATAATTATGCCCCTCCTTTCAAGTCGTTCGAGGCACCACCACCTCCTCCTAGGATCGAGGAGGTGAAAATGCGAACGAGATTTCCATCTTTGAAGCGGCGGTGGCTACGCTTACCACGCGTCTCCAAATCCGAGTTATCGGACTCCTTCATTTTTACTGAACTCTCAAGTTACATGCTGCGAAATTTTTCGAGGTGGCCACATGGTTGGCGGTGTCAATTCATGCCCCAATTCTTATCAAGTCAATCTTTGTCGGAATCATGGGCGGTACAACCAAGTCGCATGCCAGGTATGTGGCGATATGGAGACATCTTGCTCGTTTACGTCCTATGATTGGACAGAGCAGCTGAAATCAATGCCTTCATGGCCAGCCAAATCAAAGGTTTGGCAATCAATTCAGCGCCAAGGCAACTTTGAAACCAGGTTTCCACCCAAATCAAAATCTAAATTAATTTCAATCAAAATTTCAATCAAAACTCAATTTCAATCGAAACCCTAGTTTTAATCGAACCCGAACTTGAATTCTTCCAATCCAAATCAAGGGTTAAATCAAAGTTGGCCTAACAATCCAAATCCTGCATTTCAAAGTCGGTCCAATAACCTTTCTCTCAAAACATTCGTAACTCTCAAGGTCCATCTCACGTTGATGATCCGGAAGCTAGATTGGACTCTATCGGAGAAGAGTGAAGGAGCGAACAATAACTTCCGGAGGGAGCAAAATAATAATATCCAGTTGTTGATGAATTCGATCAAGCACCTTGAGAAGCAAATGGTGACCAAAGAAGCTTCTAGACCATCGGCGGATGCCAAACTCCACGGAGAGAAATCCCAAAGGTGGTCATGTAGCTCATCGAATTGAATCTTGGCCAATGCAACGACTTGGTTCCTTCACTTCCATACGGTGGAGGAGAGGCGGTGCAATGAACTTAAGTGGTACTCAACCGAGTGGTCCCCCAACCAGGAAACCACTAGCCCTCTGCCGGTGATAAGGCGGGAGGGAATCGAGCACCCATCATCCCCTTGGCTACAGGCGGTACTCAGGTGGTGATCCACGAGAGGTGTAGAAGTTGAAAGACATCGGTGGTGATCCTGATAGGTGAAAGAATTGAGATTCCTCGAGTGGTGATCCGCTTGAGGAATGAAGAATCAATTAAGAATCCTCGGTGGGTGATCCCTCGAGGAGTGATGAATCAAATGATCGTCGGTGGTGATCCTGACTAATAAAAAGAATGATAAGACGGTGAGGTGGAAAGATGTGGAAGACAAAGCGGTTAGTTCGTCCTCGAAGAAAGTATTTTCCGAGGATGATTTGAAAAAGCTTCCATTTCCACGAGAAGAGCAACATCCCATTGCATGAAGATAAGAAGTGCGGAAAGGTGCTTAATCTGTTAAAAATACTCAGTTAATCTTCCACTCTCGAAGTTTTGGTTGAAATGCCTAAGTATACTAAATTCATCAAGGATGTTGTTTCTTGAAGAAGAAGTTAGCGAGAAATGGATCGAGGCAATTGGTGAGGATTGTTCAATGATCAATTATCCGGACTTACCAATCAAAAGAGGTGACCCCGGAAAATTCGTGCTCACATTGCGGATGGGAGGCTTAGTCTTTCAAATTCTTTATGTGACTTGGGTGCATCCATCACCTAATGCCATTGTCTCGTGTGTGAGCAATTTGGGTTTACAAAGTCTTCTAGAACCCACTTCCATGAACCTTCGGTTCGCGATAGATCATCTAAGAAAGCTTCAGGGATTACGAAAGACATTTTAGTCGGATCGATAGATTTACCTTTCTGTTGATTGGTACGTCTTAGATATGGGAAAAGATGAGAAAGTCCCCCTGATTCTTGGGAGACCTTTCCTATCCACAGCTAGAGCCCTCATCGATTGCGATGGTGGGCAAGTAACTATTCGAGTTGGTGACCAAGAGGTGAGCTATAATGTCTCTAAATCTATTCAAGTACCCTCTAGTTCTCCAACCGGCTTTTCCATTGAGAGTCATTTCATGACTTCAATGATCATGGACGAGCAAGTCAAGGCGTGGAAGCGGAATATGAAGCGATTGATCGATAATCTGAATAGCCATGGTGTGGTTAATCTAGATCGATTAGCAAATGAATTCGATGATGAGCTAAGAGAAGAAGCTTTGGCGGTAGGGCCACTAAGTAAGCTCAACGATGTTGAGTTGAAGAGTGGAGATCTTAAATCAAGTCTAGAGGATCCTCACTGTAGATTTGATGCTGAAAAGCCGTTGCCTAAACATCTTAAGTATGTGTTTTTAAGAGAAGGTGACAAGCTTCCTTTGATCATCTCTCTGCCAAGCTATCTCGTATAGAAGAGCTTAAATTGTTAAGCGTCTTGCGCAAAAACGCAGAGAAAGCCTTTGGATGGCAAGTGGGAGATATCAAAGGAATATCTCCCGACATCTGCATGCACAAGATCAAGACTAGTGAGGGTGCTAAATGTGTAAGACAGACCCCAAGGAGGCTTAACCTCACATGCAAGAAGTTGTTAAAAGGAAATCATCAAACTTCTGGACATGGGAATCATTTATGCCATCGTGGATAGTGAATGGGTTTCCCCGACTCAAGTAGTTCCCAAAAAAGGTGGAATTACTATTGAAAAGAATGAGAAGGGCGAAGAGATAGCATTGAGGCTCGTTACGGGATACAGAGTATGTATCGATTATCGAAAGCTCAATGAGGTCACACCGAAAGATCATTTCCCCTTCCATTCATTGATCAAATGCTTGAGCGTCTGGCGGGGCACGCATTCTCTTGTTTCTGGATGGATATTCGGGATACTTCCGAATACCCATCGATCCTGTTGACCAAGAGAAGACCACTTTCACTTGCCCTTATGGGACATTCGCCTCTGAAAGCGGATGCCGTTTAGTCTCTGTAATGCCCCACCACCTTTCAAAGGTGTATGATGGCAATCTTTGACGGGCTAGTTGAAAAGTGCATGGAGATTTTTATGGATGATTTCTCGGTCTTTGGTCAATCCTTCGATGATTGCCTCGATAATCTTGATCAGGTGTTGTCTAGATGTGTGGAAAAGGACTTAGTGCTCAATTGGGAAAAATGCCATTTCATGGTAGATGAAGGCATAGTTCTTGGCCACAAAGTGTCAGCCAAAGGTATAGAAGTAGATAGGGCCAAGGTTGAAGCTATTGAGAAGATGAGTTATCCTAAGAATGTTCGGGAGGTCCGAGGTTTTCTCGGACATGTCGGCTTTATAGGAGGTTCATCCAGGACTTTTCAAAGATTGCCAAGCCCCTGTCTACTTTACTCAAAGAAGACGTTACTTTTGATTTTGATGAGAATTGCAAGCGCGCGTTTGAGGAGCTTAAGAGTAGACTGATCTCTGCTCCAATTCTTATATCGCCAGACTGGAACCTACCACTTTGAGCTTATGTGTGATGCATCCAACTATCTTTGTTGGTGCGATCTTAGGGCAAAAGCTTAATGGAAAGTTCCAGCCTATCTATTATGCCAGTCACACACTGAATCCTTCTCAAGTTAACTACACGACAACTGAAAAGGAACTATTAGCCGTAGTCTTTGCTATGGATAAGTTTCGTAGTTACTTGCTGGGTGCTCAAGTGATTGTGTGGGTGACCACGCCGCTTGCGATATCTCATGACCAAAAGGAAGCTAAACCGCGCCCTCTTTGCGTTGAATCGACCTCCAAGAGTTTGACGTTCAAATCAAAGATAAGAAGGGCAGTGAGAACGTAGTGGCGGATCATGTTTCTAGGATGTTAAGTGAGGAAAAGGGTGATCCTGATGATATAGATCTTTACTTTCCTCTAGAAAACATCATGTTGATCGATGGCCGCTCTCCAGATGTTCCTTGGTACTCCTCCATTGTCAACTACCTTCATGCCAAATACCTTGATCTCGAAATGTCTTATCAAGAGAAGAAGTTCTTCTCGATGTGAAATATTTCGTTTGGGATGAACCTTATCTTTTCAAGATCTCAGTAAAGATGGTTTGCTTAGGAGGTGTGTTCCGGAATCCGAGCAACGCGATATAATCGAGCAATGCCATAGTGGACCCACAGTGTGTCACTTTGGTCCTTGGAAAACGATTCGCGAAGATCTTCCATCCGGTTTCTATTGGCCCACGATCTTTAAGGGCGCAAGCTTTCGCAAAGCTTGTGATCGTTGCCAAAGAACCGGAGCTTTGACAAGGCGTTTTGACATGCCGTTGAAACCCATCCTTGAATGCGAAGTCTTTGATGTTTGGGGCATCGATTTTATGGGACCATTCCCATCATCTTGTGGCAACAAATACATCTTAGTCTGCGTTGACTATGTTTCGAAATGGGTGGAGGCAATTGCCACTCCTCACAATGATCATAAAACGGTCATGAAATTTCTGAAGAAGAATATCTTTGTGAGGTTTGGATGTCCACGTGCCTTGATCAGTGATGAAGGGACACACTTTTGTAACCGGCCTTTGGAAAAAGTCCTCGAGAAGTATGGTGTTCGTCACAAAGCGGCACACCGTATCATCCGATGACTAGTGGTCGAGTTGAGCGAAGCAACGAGAGCTTGAAGAAGATCCTGGAAAAATAAGTGAAACAGATCATAGAAAGGATTTGGAGTTTAAAGTTGGATGATGTACTATGGGCATATAGGATTTGCCTATAAGACCCCAGTGGGTACATCTCCATATCAAATGGTCTACGGGAAACCATGTCATCTGCCTGTCGAGTTAGAGCATAGAGCTTATTGGGCTACAAAGTTTTTGAACTTCGATTCCCAATCCTGTGGGAAACATCGATTGCAGCAGTTGCATGAGCTTGATGAATTTAGACTACAGGCTTACGAGAGTGCCAGGATTAGTAAGGAAAAGATGAAACTCCTCCATGACGCCAAGATAAAGAAGAGAGAATTCCGGGTCGGCGAGCAAGTTCTCTTATACAATTCTAGGTTACATTTGTTTCCTGGGAAGTTGAGAACACGTTGGTCTGGTCCATTTGAGATTCTCCAAATCATTCCTGGGGGCGTTCTAGAACTGCGCGGTTATGGTGACCAACCGTTCCGAGTGAATGGTCAAAGGTGTAAACATTACCTTGGTCAAGCCAAGGAAAGTCCTTTGATTGTTAAGTTCCTCGAAATCCTCGGGTGTAGCACCCCTAAAGTCGACGAGTCTGACGAGTTTTCGCCCGACTTGTTTTCTGAGGATGACGGTTGTGATCAATCTGAGGAGGTTCTAGCTGGTAGTTGGGATATGGAAGAGTATTGGAAGGAGCGTCCAACGCAGATGTCATCAAAAGCTTGGAAGACGAAGAGGTCAACCATGGGGAAGTTTAAACGTATTTGGAAAGCTATAAAGGATTTAACCCCATGTGTTAAGTGCTGTTTCTGCGGCCACACTATTGACCAAAGCTTACACGAGGTAGTGGGTGGCAGAAAAGTCAAATGGCCTGACCCAGGCTGAGCTTAAATGGTGTCGGGCTAACGACATAAACCAAAAGCGCTACTAGGGGCACCCTAGATATCTGTTTTTATTTTGTTTATTTTCTTTTGTTTTTCTTTTGTGTGTCTTCGTTTAGTTTTAGTCTAGTTAGGGTTTTGTGTGAATCAGCTCTGTATTTGTAATTGACGGTTGGATGTTCTCGCACTTTTCCTTGACGATGATTTTTCCATCTAATACGATTATCTCTTGTGTTTCATATGATATAATTTCCCCTATCCCGGTGCGTTTTGTGTTGTTTTTCATGTATGCAGAGATACTTGCGATAGCAATGTGTGAGTTTCGAGATGATATCGCTTTTCCGGTGGATGGTCCACGATCTACTGCTTTCATCAAGCATTTTTGGATCTGGATCGCGACCACTTCCAGACTTGCCACTTTCGAACTACTATCAGCTAAGTTCTTCCTTTCTTTTTATTTCTGCACAACATGAGGACATGTTGTTATTTAAGTGTGGGGGAGGGGAATGATTGCTATGTATCTACCATTTGCTTATATGATGTTATTTCTATGCTAAAATGGGCTAAATTTTCAAAATTTGTGTTTTGTCTCGAGTGAGCAGTGCATGTATATGATGTTATTTCTATGCTAAAATGGGCTAAATTTTCAAAATTTGTGTTTTGTCTCGAGTGAGCAGTGCATGTTTTGTTCGGTTTGTTATATTCATCGATGCTTTATGTCATATGTTTGATAAGTTAGTTGTTTCACCTGATTTATTTTTCACGTGCCATAGTGAATGAAGAGCTATTTTTATAAGGTTATACCCCGTTTTGGATTAGTAGTTTTTGATTTTCTTATAAGTCATGTGCTTAGTGCTAATGTTCATATCGTGAGATTTATGATAGTTTGTATTTAGTTCCAAGTACGATGTACTGTGAATATCTAGAAGTTTGAATGTGATAAGTAATACGTAGCTAATGTCATTTGAAAAAGTTGAGTTAATAATGAAATCAATAGTGTGTGTGTCGGAAGTCGGTCGATGATTTGAGTGCGGTAAGGCATTATCTCGAAATGTTTTATTCCACTATGATGACCAAAAGCTCACGACGAATCAGGAAGAAGTCGCTTTATGATTTGAGTAAGGTAGGGTATACCACGTATGTCCTATTCTGCTATGACGGGCAATAGCTCATTCTGATGTGTGTTTAAATGTGAAATCAATTGAATCAACTTAGGAATTGTATGAAAAGAATGAAATGAGACTTAGTTATCGTTAATCTTATCCCCAGTATAAACCGATGGATATGCTGTAGGGATTATCCTCTAAGTATGTCGGAAAGGTCTTAAATGTGTTCTATCGTCTTTTTCGGGATATGTTCCGTTTTGTAGGGTGCATCTTATAAGTATCTTTTATTACTAGTTTGAAGGGGGTATTAGCTAGTTTTGCTTTGAGTTCCTCAAGTTTGGATTTAGTGGAAATTTTCTATGGCTATGCACACACACGGGTGAACTTCTAGTTTATTGACTATATGGTATATGTGTTGAGATGTCTATATTCTTTCCGAGCCTTTATCTTGTTTTGTTTTGCTCGGGACGAGCAAAGTTTAAGTGTGGGGGAGTTGTTAAGGGTGAAATTTATGATTTATATGACGTTATTCCCGTAACAATATCCTTGGTATTTTAGTACTTTTTATAGAAAAGTGTTGGTTTTATCGAATTATTGAGTAAACGAGTTTTAAATGTGTTTAAATGCAAAATCGAGATATTTACGTGATTTTATCGGTGTTTTATGTTTATTCGTATGATGTTACATTTTGCATGTTTCTATCATGTTGTTAGATACGTTTTCATGATGAGTAAGGAGCTTAAACGATGATCACATGAAGATGGAAGAGTTGAAAGAAGTCTAAGTGAAGAATCATTGAAGAAACCGGAACCAGGTACTTCATGGGGATTTTGTCCACACTTGTAGGCACTTTCAGGAAAGTTGTCTTGATGAAAGTTGTAGAGGATTGAAATAGCTTTCCAACGCATGTTGAATCACCTCATTCGAGCCCTAGAAGTGAAGTTATGAGCAAAATACTGGAGCTGAGTAGTGGGCGGGCGTCTGTAAAAGTGAATCGGCGTCCGTAATCGTATTTTACATTCGAGAGTTCAAACGCGTTACGAACGAGCGTTCACCTAGCGTCAAGAAATCTGGACGAGCGTCCATTGAAGCAGCGAGGCAGGCGTCCGTTTTGCCGACTTAGCCAAACCGCCTCAAAACTCTATATAAGCGGCGTTTTCTCAAACCCTAAATAACAATTCGATCCACTAAACCCCTGGGGAGCGGCTTGGCTGCGTTTTTACTCCTTTATTTTCAAGTTTTTATGCAATAAAACATCTAGATTAGATAGTTAGATTTATGTTCTTTATTTCATCAATTTCAAGCTTTCAAAGGATGCTAAGAGGCTAATCCTCTTTGAACAAGCGTTGTGAAGCCGTCAATTCAACAATTCAGGTTTTGTTCGTGATTAATTCGTGAGTTTCTACTTGAAGTTGTTTCTTTTATCATTGTTTATCATTATGTATTGCAATTACATCGAAAGATCGTTGCTTTTATGATTGTTTTAACTTGATGAGAGTCATGTTAATGTTAGATCACCATGATAAAAGTTTAGACCTTTAATCTAATCAAAACGAAAGTTATTAGATTAAATCTCTAGATTAGAAATCGAAAGATTTCACGCCTAGGTTAGAAAGACGTAATCTTTAACATCGAGAGATAAAAGATTAGAAAACGAACTCGTCTACGAGAGTAGGAGTTTATGCCTTTGATTAGGTGAATCACGACTTGAGTAGAGATCACGAATTAATCCGAGTTAGAATTGAATGTTGATAGGATAGGTGGATCAATTGCTTGTTCGTTCGTTATAATTTGATTTAATCCTTAAAACTTGAATTGTTTAGCTTTAGTTTACTTTTCTGTACTTTAGTTTGGTTTAGTTTTTATCGCTTTCAATCTTGCCTAGCATTGGAGCAATCCTCTGTCTAGTTACTTTTTCAGCATGTTTGTCCAGTTTTAGTTCCCTGTTTAGGTTAGTTTCGTGACAATAGTTAGTTAAAAACAAAAGCTAGGATTCACATTCGCCTAGTTCCCGTAAAGATCGACCCGGCATTAGCCTCCATACTACGATCCTTGCACTTGAGGTTAACCGGTTTATTACTTGTTGTTTTGTATTGATAAAATCCGGGACACGTGTGCTACAAAAAATAACATATTAATTGAGTTTCTTAATCTGTGTGCCTCATAAAAAGTGACGGATGTAGTACAAGGGCCGGTCCTATGTGTAGTCGGAGGAGGCGTTGGCGAAGGCCCAACCAAATCACTGGGAGGCCCGAAATTACATGTTTTGCAAAAAAAAAAAAAATCCGTGTATATCCAATCTCATACAATCTGTTATATATATATATATATATATATATATATATATATATATATATATATATATATATATATATATATATATAACAAACTAATTTGAACTAAAATCCTAATATGCTAGAAAATAGATCATGTTGAATTTTTCTACTTTGTAGCTATGTATTGAGGTTATCAATGAATTGAATTTTATATTTACGGATGTTAAATGCGCGACGATGAAATAATATTTTATAAATATATTTCTCGTTAAAAAAAAACACTTCGAATTAAAATGCCTAATTCGACGATTTCGATGAAGGTCTAAAAGTTTTCCAAAACTGGCCTGGGAAGTACATATAATACTGAAAAAAACACGAGTGTATTTTACCAATGAAAATAATGAATATATCAGTGGCTCAACCGGTAGAACTTCCTAATAATTATTGCATATTCGACTATTACATTTGTAAATAATCAGTGCGACTAAATAATTAGGGATTGAAATTTTAATGGAATGTCGAGATGTCTACCTTAATATTTTCAACGTCAAACCACATGAGCTAAAAACAAAAACAAAAACAAAATCATTTGAGTTGCAGTTTTAATATTGTAAGTTGCAACTTTTTTTAATTTTTTTTTTTATTTAAAGAAATCTGAGTTGCATTTCAATGGAAAATCTGTTTTCATGGGTGAAATTATTACCAGTGAAATTTTATCTTACGATGGTTATCATACAGTTATATCTGACATTTATTATAAACACATATTCTTACTCACATAAAAAATATATGAATGATAAACTGTAATAAAAATATACGAATATAATTCATATCATTTTGTATAATTACGCTGTTGTAAGATTTATTTCTTGTCTCTCAAAAAATAGATTTATTTCTTGAAAGATATGAGCACGGAAACGAATTTGATAATTTTTTTAGGGCATTTAAGAGCATCACACTAAATCTACTTGAGGTAACACATCGAGATTTAGTGTGGTGCCTTTAAATAACCCTTCTTTTAGGGGGAAGTAATTTTATTAACCGCAATAATTAGCTAATGTAATATTTCGATTTTCAGGAAACGACAGACGTGTCATTTTGCGAAATCAGAATATTGTATTTACTATTATTATTATTATTATTATTATGGATTTAAAGTTTAAAAAAAGAATTTATTAGCTTAATGGGATGTTTTGTTTTGGAAAAAAAATAAAACTCTCCAATAATAGAGGAAGTTTGTTGGGAGTTAGAAACTTAGAATTATCCCAAGTTCAAACTTGACATATCGAGAGAAAAGAAAACCGAAAAGACAAAAGGAGAAGGTATGATTTTTGCCTGGTTTGAGAATCATCAAGTCCGATCAAGTTTTGTGGTTCGTTTTGGGTTAATTCATAGTTTTGAATGATTAGAAACCTTGATCATAATTAATTCTTGAATCAATAGTGGATCAATTACGTTTTGAGTGAAGTATTGGGAAGTGCTGCAGTTTTTTTGGAAGATTGCTTTGGAATTGCTTAAAAACAAGTAAGAGGGTTTTCATGTTGAACAATTATGGTTTTATGATGTTTAGGTTGAGTAATTTGCTTGCTTTTGATGTTAGAACCCATGTCTTAAGTTGTTGTTGTGATATGATATGATATGGCATGATAAAGACTTGTTTTACTGCTGTTTTTATGTATAATTTGTTGTCAAAAGTGATACCTTTGGGTTGGAAATCGTAAAAGTACAGAAAACAAGGTTTGGGCAGTTTTTAGGACTTTGGTGAGTGCCAAAGATGTTTAGCGTGCGCCGAAGATGAAGCAGAATGGGTAGAGATTGGACAGAGAGTTTTAGCGTTCGACTGATGGTTTTAGCGCGCCCTGAAGTGGAACAGAAAGTAGGCAGAATGCTAGTTCCGTTTTAGCGCGCACCGAGAAGGCCTAGCGCGCACCAAAACAGAAGAAGCAAAACCGTTAAGGTTCTGCCTGAGTTTCAGCGCGCGACAAATATGCTTAGCGTGCGCCAAAACCCCTGTTTTGTTGTTTAAGGTGTTTTGAGCCACGAATCTAGTTTTGAATGTTGTTTCTTGATCTAATAACATTATATGAACAAGCCATGATTAAGCTTCTGATGCGTTTAGTTCCGGCACCGAATGGATTCATCCTAAGAGTTGAAGTTCGGGACCCTCGGAAGAGCATGATTGGCCTTGTGCTTTGATGGATCAGTATCCATCAATGTATGTGTATGTATTAGGCTTGTTGTGTCTAGCTGTCTAAGTGAGGAAATAGAAGTGTAAATAACTCCGCAGGTTACTAAAACCCTAAGTATGGAGGAACTTTGCCGAACACACACACCATCGGGCTAGCCCGTGGCTATTAGTGTGATCCAAAGAATAGGTTTCAACCATTGCTTAGCCGTGGTGAGTTGCATCATGCGTAGTGCCCTTAAATACTGATGTAACAAAGATAAACTAAGCTAGATACAAGTAGCATCTCATGACATGTTGATGAGCATAAAGTGAACCCTAGAGTTTGAGTCGTGTTCATGAAAGACAACTTAATTAATAATTGATTAACCTTTCGTTATAAAATTGAGTTGCTCGTTGCTTGTTGTTTTGTGTGTGAGAAGATTTGCAGGTTGATTCGAGGTTGATGAGAAGTTTGATGATGATGTGTGATCATCTTGATCCGATGATATGCTAGACTTTCATTTGTTGTAATAAAACTATGTACTTGACTATGTTTATTTTCTCAAACTTTGTTGTATTTCATTTTCTTTCAAGAGAATGTTGTACTTTTACTTAATTTGAGACAATGTACCAGGGGCGGACGCAGGATCTCGAGTAAGGGGGGTGGGCAATAAATTTTTTAAAAGCAAATAAAAATTTTAGGGGGGGCAAACGATATTCTTTGTACGTATATTGGTGTAATTTTTCCGTATTAAGGAGGGGTCAGTTGCCCCCCCTTGGTTGTATGTAGCTCCGCCACTGCATTATACCTTGTAAGTTTGGATTTCGTTGTTGTAACTGGAAGGCTCATGAAAGAGCCATACATTAAATATACGAAAGGAACGGATTGGTAATATATCACAAATAGAAATTTAAATAAGTTTAGTTGGATAAATTAAGCAAATTAATATTTTATAGTAGTAGAATATATTATTATTAGCAGTAGTATTTGTAGTGAAAATATAAGATCAGTCATCAGAAGCACTTATATTTCATTTTAGGTCGGTCGATTCGATATTTTTTTGAGTCTCACGTCAAAATTTGGACGGCTTCATCAAACTGTATACTATCTCGTCCAAATGTGATATAATCCGTCAAAAAAGAAATATCTTCGTCACAATCTTTTTTTTTTTTTTTTTTTTTTTGAAGGAAAAAGATTGAAGGAAAAAGATACACACTCTTAAAAGCAGATAATTAAGAAAGCACGACAATCTCTAATTAAACTTTCGTGTTAGAGAAATCTTCGATTGGCCTTTGAGTTTGTGATGATTTTTTTAAATGGAATAAATCCGTAAATGAATATGCCAATTTCAATGCAGATCTGAGTTGTAACGCCTGCACTTCGGCCTCAGTAGCGTTAAATGAGTAATAAATGTCCGGTCAATCGCTTGGACCCGTCATCGCTTTAGTCTAAAAAAGGCTAACTTGAGTTGACAAGACATTTATGTATCACTCTTATATGGGGGTGAACATTCAATTATGTTATCGATGTGGGACTTTACACGAGTACTTACGAGAAGAATTAAATTTCGAGTACACATATGATACCAAAGAATTTTAATGAAAAAAATGTCAAGTACATAATTTTAATACTGTTTACTACTACCTCCGTCCCACAATGTAAGGCCGTTTGAGGTTTTTCACACAGATTAAGAAAGATGATTAAATTGGTTTTGTGTCATTAATTTTAATGAAAAAGATTAAAATGACTTTTGACTATTATTAATGCAAAATAGTAAAAAGTTATTTGGTGGATAAAAGGAGAAAAATGTAATAAATACTTCATTGGTTATCTAAATGGATTTATATTATGAAACAAAATTAAAAAAAAAACCTAGTAAATAAATTTACATTTTAGGACAGAGGTAATACTAAATTCCAAATCGGCAATAGACAGTGCTAAATCTAATCGGCAATGCCTCTTTTATTACTCAGAGAACAAATTAAATATAGGAAAATGCATATATATTGCCACAGCTAAAAAAACACATAGCCAAAAACTAAAGTTGAGGGCTTTAGAGCGGACATTTGTAGCAGAAACCCTATACGGTGTGCCCTATCCCTGAAATAAGGATAAAAATTGGAAATTTCCTTTAAATACCTCCACAACAGTAGCCTCATCTCTATTTATTTTTAGAATTCGAATGAGCAGTTGTATTTACATTTGTGAAAGATTATCCCTATTTTAAAGGACGTACATTGTGGGGACGGGGGGCAATCGCCCCACTCGGATCCGAAAAAACACACTATTATGTATGTTGTGTATTTTTTTTGTCCCCCACTCCCTAAAAATTTATACTCGCCCATATCATCTATAAGAATCTGATAAATTGACAAAAAAACATCTTTCATGTTAATAAATATACATAGTCATTACAACAGCGATACATCTAAACAAATAATAATAAGATTTTACTTATAAAAATTAATAATACTAATGTATGAAATGTTTTTTTCTTTAATAAAATTGTTCATAACGAGAGTAGAATGGTTAATATGTTCGGATAATACGATATATATATGGTATGTTTCTTCCAATAGTTAGCGCAAAAATTATAGTAGTGATTATATAGTAGTTTTTTTCTTCAAATCAATGAGGGCATAAAACATTAGTGTACATTTTTCTGATTGCGAAAAAATTCTAGGATTATCGCCCCCCTCACCCGGATGCGTCCGCCCTTTTTTAAACTATCCTATTTTAATGGTATAAATGGTATAAAGATAGGGATAGAGATGCCGTTGTGGAGTGTTTTGAATTGAGATATTGTAAAATATGAATATGTATTATTTTATATTATTTTAGGGATAAAAAATAGGACTTGGGCATTCACATTAAAAATTACATATCTTGATGATAATGCACTTACAAGCATTCTTTCTTATTAACAAACCGTGATTAATTGTTAATTGAGGGGGTGTAATCATTCTTTCTTGTTAATTTTTTTTTTTTTAATTTTAAATAATGTTCCAACCATGGTTCAATCTCATGACCTATGGCTCATAGCCCATGTTAAAGATCAAGCGCTTACCGTTGTATTAAAACCAATTGATGTTAGTAAATACGCTACTTTATTTCCTTATCATTTAAGAGTGTGGGCAATCTGTTCTAACATTAATATTTTTTTTAAAGGAAAAGAGCTAATATTACTAACCCTCGTCAAGCAAACAAGAATCCAGGACAATTTGGGGCTTGGGCGGGGGCAGTGCTGTGCCCCAATCAACTAATCCCACTACTGACAATTTCTTCGTGGGCAAGAAAATGAGCCGGCCGATTGTCAGTGTGCCTAAAAACTACTCCTTCCGTCCTAATGTATAAGTCCGTTTATCTTTTGGTTTTGTCTCAGTATATAAGTTCATTTATAATATGTTACAATAAAATATTTATTTAGTTTTTTTTCCATTTTATCACGCATTTATTATATATTTATTCATTTTTCACTACTTTATAATAATTTCATTAATGACAGTCAAATAGGTATTTCAGACTTTTGTCATAAAATTAATGACATTTAGAAATATTTTTAAACTGTATGAAAAACTCCAAATAAACCTATATTTTGAAACGGAACAAGTACCGTATTAATGGACTTGTCTATATTCACGTATGATTATTAGAGCCGACTTCAAATTGGTGGAAATCAGTGTAGTCCTTTTTCGTGACTTTAGCTTAGTTTTTATTTTTTGCATGGCACCGTAAATTGTTTAATTTTAGGATATTGGTGTTGGAAGAAACGTCATTAATGTCATCGATATTTTATTTATTATTTTTATTTTTTGACAGGATACGAAAGATTTTTAATTAAACTACGAGGGAGGGGAAACTGATGTAACCCACTATTGTCCCGTTTTGTAACAAACGATATCACTGCCACAAGCTTTCCTGTAAAATGATGTTTATTTTCGCAAAAAGGATTTATAGTTTTTGATGTAAATTTTAAGTGTGTCAAACATTCATGGTACACGAAGTAAAACTGGCTGCCAATATTTGATTTTAGAACACTCGCATCAGATCCTCTTAATGAATAATCTATTTTACAGTTTTAACTACGCGTTATTTTAGTATACAGAATTTCTATATAAGATGATACGCATTAGATTCTCTATTTTACATAATGTGGTAGAGATAACGTAAAATTCACAGATTCTCGATGAATACAGTAGATGTAAAGAAAATTTTATATAATCTTTATTACACGGTAGAAAATAGAGTATTTACTGTAGTGTTATTTTTTCTTATTGAAATCTCTAAAATATAGTTTTTAAATGATTTACAGTATCCGATTGAGCGCGGTAGAAATCATGGAGTAAAATTTAAAAAAAAAGTCCCATGTCCAATAGTGCACCATTTTCTTTTTTTAATTCAAATAAATCAACTGATAAAGATATTTGTCTCCCAGTAATAAAAAGCTACATTACCATATAAAAATAAGTGTTAAAATGGTCGTCGTGTTACTGTCCTCTTAGCAATATAAAATAAACTTTAATCTGGCTGGTACCAATCAAAACCATATGAGTAGTTGATTAGAAATTACCAGAGGTTTTTTTTTAAATTTTTTTTAAACGAGCATTTTATTAATCACAGATCCTTTAACAGGCTAATACATCAAAAAATTATGTGCGCCTAAGCAGAAAAAAAAATCGAAAAAAAAGACTATTTATTAATATAAATCCTGCCAAGCGAGTCATAAATTCTTTGCCCGTTCTACCGTCTGACAGAGTTTTTTTTAAAATACAAATATAAACTATATAATTCGCCATGATTAATCAAGGGATCTTAACTCAGCCCCACTCAATGATCTTAACATAGTCTAATTATAGTCCATTCGAATGAAAATTTCTCATTCTGTCCTTAACGTACTTTGTTATCTTGTTATAATTTGGTGAGTTTATCCTTCTTCTTCTTCTTCTTTTTCTTTCTTTCTTTTTTTTTTTTTTTTTTTTTTTTTTTTTTTCCAACCTTCTTGAATTTTTTCGAGAGTTCAGTTAAGTTGGGTTTTTGCTTAATAGTGTTTGCATTCGACACTCTTTGCCATCCTATATAATGAGTGTCTGTTTGACAGACATTTCGTAATAAATAACTTGGATTTTCTTTAAGAACATTCGGTGTAAAATAAGGGTATGATTACAATTTTAGGTAAATCAAGAATGTTTTTGGATGTAGAAATCGTATTTGATAATCAAGTGTCGACAAACCAAAATATCTAAAAAGAATAAGGTTGCCGAACGGGCCCGGCTTTCGTCATGCCTGGAGTTTAGTCTTGGCGTTGGTGGATCTATGGAGGTGCGTGGTCTTCTCTCCTCGTTTCTTCCAGTCTGGAAGAAACGAGGAGAGAAGTAGTTCCAGTGCCATTCTTCTAGTAGCTTTTGGCAAAGCTAGCTCCACGGTGGTTATATATGTTGTTGGCAGTTCTGTGGTGGCTTGATAACGCGTTTTAGTGTGGCTTGATGGGGCTAAATTATAAATTTAGTCCTCCAACCGGACATGTTTTGAAATTTTGGTCCTGAATTTTTCCAGCGACAATTTCAGTCCTGTAAGTGGTTTTTTTTTAAAGCAAAAATAGTCCCGAATGTCATCACCACTGTCCACGTCAGCATGGAATAAAATGTTGATTGTAATGAGATTCGAACCTCCAACCTCATACTAAAAGTCTAAGCACCTGGCCATTTAAGCTACACTACAACAATATATAATATTTACAATACAACATATTTTACTTAAAGACACGTTCAATATTTATTATTCTAGACAATCGAATGATACAAATAGTTTAATTTTTTTTATAAAGTATAGATAGTATTTGTTAAACGTGTATTGCATGTTTGTTTTAAGTAATATGGAGGTTCTTAATTTTTTATGTATAATATATATTTTATAATGCACGTGACTTAATATTTGCTTATTTTTTAAGTCACGTATATTACCCTGATTATAGCTAATGATATTGTTACGATCAATCTAAAACAACAATTAACTGTAACATGATATAACAGTGAAACATCGAATGATATTACATTCATCAAAGGTATATAATACCATTGTCACATAACATTGCGTTATTCAGTGTGTCAGAATGGTTAATTAAATTCCGAGATGCATATTGTTATAGTGGTTGTAACAGTAATATTATTCAGAAATTAAAGATAGAGAAATAAACTAATCGGGAAATTAGTAGTGGTATTAGTACCCCAATATTTCAATTCGGCAAAAACCACATGATCTAACTGCATTTTCTTCTTTGTCATAACAACCTTAATCAACAAATCAGAGAAAAAAATAAGCAAATATTAAGTCACGTGCATTATGCAATATATATTATAAATAAAAAAGAACAATAATAAATTAAGAATCTCCATGTTACTTAAAATAAACATGCAATACACGTGTAACAAATACTATTTATGCTTTGTAAAAAAAAATTAAACTGTCTATATCATTAGACTGTCTAGAATATTTAATACTGAACATTTCATTAAGTAAATTATGTTGTATCTTAAATAACATATATTGTTGTGGCTCGGATGGGCAAGTGCCTTCGGTTGGAGGTTCGAATATCATTACAATCAAAACATTATTCCATGCAAAAAATGCTGACGTGGAAAGTGGTGATGACATATATGGCTGACATGTCAATTTCCGATGACATGGCATTTTTTTTTCGCCGAAAATATGTACAGTCAGCATTTTCTGGCCTGCAGGACTATTTTTGCAAAAAAAAAGACTACTTACAGGACTGAAATTGTCGCCAGAGAAAAACCAGGACCAAAATTGCAAAACGTGTCCAGTTACAAGACGAAAATTGAAATTTAGTCGGTTTGATGGTGTTGATTTTCTTAGCTCCTCTGAGGCTTTAGGCTCTTAGCAGTGGCTTTGGTAGTTGTCTTCTTGTAGTAGTGCAGGTAGTCATTTTTGGGCTATTTCATGCCGTAAGGCGGTGGCGATTAGTGTTGACAGGCTTCTTGCGCTTTTTCGGTTCATTTTGCGGGCGGCTTTACATAAGGGGTTCCGGGTGCGGCCGACCCCCTAAAATTAAAATATTATGTATAAATAGTAGATATATTTTTTAATAAACACACATATATATGAAATTGACCCTCTTATTTTTATTTATTGGCCCCCTATATTTATGTATTTCCTCATTATTACATGTATAAAATTGAATATGTAAATATATGTGTGATACAGAAAAAAAAATTGATAAATTTTTGACCCCATGTTGAAAATCCTGCAGCCGCCCTGTGTCTTTGTGTTTGGTGACTCCCTTTTTTTCTTGTTTCTTTTTCTTTGTTCTAAAAATTTGTGTTAGAAGGTTGTCTTTAGTTTCTGGTGAGCTGGCCTTTGTATGGACTTTTCGCTTTAATTGTGAAAAAACCTACCTACTGTTATAAATATTACGTGTTATAACTTATGTTATAAATATAACACGTAATATGTGGATGTCCATTAGATATAATATCTACTCCTCCGTGTGAAATACTAGCCCGCAGCTAGTTTACTTAATAGCTAAGTCATAAATCCAGCACGACATAATGGATAAGTATCGACATAAATATATTGTGTAATCAACGGATGTATTTACACCATAAAGCCACGTGTAATATGTCGTGTCTTTATTAGACGGTACCGCGTTAGATAATTATCTCAGATAATTATCGTCAGCCGCCGTAATCACGTGGTAACCTATGGGTTATATGCATAACACCACATGTACTACTAGTGGGTGCTTTTGTTTATCCAGTGTGTCTAGGATATATTTTGCGTATATATATATGAGTTATCCAAGCATAAATATACGTACAGAGTCACTTCCAATTTGCAATTATATAAAAACAGTAGCATGCAAATATTTTGAATTTGCTTTCGTTTGTCTAATCCTTAGCAATAGTGATACGCATATATAAAGATTCTATAACACGTTATCAGCACGAGTCTCTGCGGTCTTTGAGTAAGGCGTCCGTAAAATTACTCAAAAACGTTGACGTGAGCGTGGAGAAGATATGTATCTGAGATGGTGTGTTGGATATCAATAAAGATGTTTGTTTGATTGACAAAGCCACTACACATACCATATTTAAACATGAAAAATACTTTTCTTCCTGAAGAAAGAAAAGATAAATGTTAACACAATCATGGCAATTCGAAAGTGATAGAAGGCTCTGGAAGAAATCATTATATTTCTCCTGAAGGAACGAAATTTACTATCAATCACGATTATTTTCTTCAAAAGCCTGAAGAAATCTATTAAGTTTTAAGGATATCCGTAGAAATGGATACCATATTGAAACTAAGAATGACAAGGATCTCAATAATATCTGTATATAACGATAAATGTTTCCGAAAGAAACATGTCTTGGAAAAGCTTCCATCACTTTCTTCGGGCTATATTATACTAAAATCAGTCTGATTGAATCATACCATATAGTAAACCGAAGTTTAATGATTCTAATGTTTATAATATATGGCATGATCGTGCAGGACATCTGGATCGAATATGATGAGAAATATAATTGAGAATTCACAAGGCCACGCTATTTGAAAAACCATAAGATTTTAAGTGCCGCGAATTCTCTTGTGTTGCTTGTTCTCAAGGAAAAATGATTATGAAACCATCTTTTATGAAGGTGGCAAGAATACCACCAAAGATTCTTGGAAAGAATCCAAGGTGATATATGTGGACCTATTCATCCACCAAGTGGACAATTTATATATTTTATGGTCCTAATCGACGCATCTAGTAGATGGTCGAATGTATCACTATTGTCGACTCGTAATATGGCATTTGCAAAGTTTCTTGCACAGATAATCCACCTACGAGCACAATTTCCAGATTTTCCGATTAAAAGTATTCGGCTGGATAATGCTGGAGAATATTCATCACATGCGTTTGATGATTATTGTATGTATGTTGGAATTACCGTGGAACATCCAGTAGCTCATGTTCACACGCAAAATGGTCTAGCTAAATCTTGTATTAAAAGATTACAGTTAATTGCTAAACCGATGTTAATGAGAACAAAGCTACCCGTGTCTGCATGGGGACACGCTATATTGCACGGAGCTGCACTTTTGCTCATTAGACCGTCAAGCTACAATAAACTCTCCCGTTATCAATTAGATTTTGGTCATGAGCCTAATATTTCTCATTTACGGACATTTGGATGTGCCGTTTATGTACGATTGCGCCGCGGCAAAATAACGTGATACTAAGATGGGCCCACAAAGAAGATTGGGCATTTATGTGGGGTATGATTCACCATCCATCATTAGATATCCGGAACCCCCGACGGGTGACTTGTTTATCGCAAGGTTTGCAGATCGCCATTTCGATGAAACTGTTTTCCGAGATTAGGGGAGAAAATGAACCCAAGTTCATAAGAAAGATAATGAAATCTCTTGAAAAACGACGTTAGGATTTCTCGATCCTCGTGATTTAGCATGTGAACTGAAGTTCGAGAATTATTCATTTGCAGAAAATAGCAAATCAATTGCCTGATGCATTTAATGATTCCAGTAAAGTCACTAAATCATATATAGAAGCTGTGAATGTTCCAGCTCGTTTATCAATTCCAGAAGGACTTGATAAGAATGTTATTGCAAGTGAATCTAAACCGCGCCTGAAGCGTGGTAGACCGGTTGGTGCGAAAGATAAAAATCCTCGAAAGAAAAGAGGACAAAATGATCAAAGTGATCAAACCGACGATTCCAAAATTGATGATGAGATCCCGAAGAGATTTAAAATTATACACCCCGGGGAGTCTATAGAAACATCAATTAATTATGTAACTTTCGGGACAAAATGGAACCGAGATGATGTAATCGTTGATCATATCTTTGCATATAATGTTGCACTTGAAATAATGGGAGAATACGAGGACCACGAGCCGACATCGATTGAAGATTGTCGAAATAGAAAAGAATGGCCAAAATGGCAAGATGCCATTAAGTCAGAACTGAATTCACTGGCAAAACGTGAAGTTTTTGGACCTGTAGTCCGTACCCCTGAAGGGATAAAGCCAGTAGGATTCAAATGGGTATTCATGCGTAAACGAAACGAGAGAAATGAAATATTGAGATATAAAGCACGACTTGTTGCCCAAGGTTTTTCGCAGAGGCCAGGTATCGATTACGAAGAAACATATTCACCTGTAGTGGATTCGATAACATTACGATACCTCGTGAGCCTAGCAGTACATGAAAAGGTCGAAATGCGACTTATAGACGTTGTTACAGCTTATCTATACGGGAAACTTGACACTGATATTTATATGAAAGTCCTAGAAGGATTTAAAATGCCTGAAGCGTGTAAATCAAATCCTCGAGAGATTTATTCTGTCAAGTTACAAAAGTCCCTATATGGATTAAAGCAATCTGGACGAATGTGGTATAATCGTCTTAGTGAAAGCTTAATTAAAGAGGGTTACAAAAATGATCTGATTTGTCCATGTGTTTTTATCAGAAATGTGAATCACAATTCGCAATAATCTCTCAGATATGTTGATGACTTAAATATTGTTGGAACTCCTGAAGAAGTTTCAAAGGCCGTTGATTATCTCAAGAAAGAATTTGAGGTTAAAGATTTTGGACAAACGAGATTTTGTCTTGGTTTACAAATTGAACATCTAGAAGATGGCATCTTTGTACATCAATCGACTTATACAGAGAAAATCCTGAAACGATTCAATATGGACAAATCATATCCATTGAGTACCCCAATGGTTTGTTAGATTGCTTGATGTCAATAAAGACCCATTCCGACCATGTGAAGAGAATGAAGAGGTGCTTGGTCCTGAAGTACCATACCTCCGTGCTATCGGTGCATTAATGTACCTAGCCAATAATACTAGACCAGATATCTCTTTCTCTGTGAATTTA
Organism: Gentiana macrophylla; assembly: GCA_026214975.1. Lineage (NCBI taxonomy): Eukaryota > Viridiplantae > Streptophyta > Magnoliopsida > Gentianales > Gentianaceae > Gentiana > Gentiana macrophylla. Next base: position 95,591,407 of record CM047814.1, on the reverse strand, counting down.
TTGGCCAGGTTTAGCTCGGCTCCAACGAAATGACATTGGAACGGAGTGAAACAAATGTTCCGGTATTTGCAAGGACAATAGATCTCGGATTGTTCTATTCAAACAAATCAAGTCCGGAGATCGTTGGTTTTGCCGATGCGGGATATTTATCAGATCCTCACAAAGCAAAGTCGCAAACGGGCTACTTGTTTCTTAATGGTGGTACGGCAATCTCATGGCGTTCAACTAAACAATCTTTGACGGCGACATCCTCGAATCATGCCGAGATAATAGCTATTCATGAAGCCAGTCGAGAATGTGTTTGGTTGCGGTCATTGACACATTAAATCCGGGAGAGTTGCGGTTTACCCGTTGACAAAAATAAACCAACTACATTGTATGAAGACAATGCGGCGTGTATAGCTCGGTTGAAAGGAGGCTATATAAAAGGTGACCGACAAAGCATATATCACCAAAATTCTTCTTTACGCATGATCTTCAGAAGAAATGTGATATGGATGTTCAACAAATCAGATCGTGTGACAATCCAGCAGATTTGTTCACTAAAGCATTGCCCACTGCCACATTTGAGAAATTGTTGAGAAAGATCGGAATGCACCAACTTAAAGATTTGAAGAGGTGTTCAAATTAGGGGGAGTAAAACACAAATGAAGGCTGTACTCTTTTTCCTTCATTATGATTTTTTTCCCACAGGGTTTTTTCATAGTGAAGGTTTTAACGAGGCAGATTCTTTGTGGAATGGACATCCAAGGGGGAGTGTTATAAATATTACGTGTTATAACTTATGTTATAAATATAACACGTAATGTGTGGATGTCCATTAGATATAATATCTACTCCTCCGTGTGAAATACTAGCCCGCAGCTAGTTTACTTAATAGCTAAGTCATAAATCCAGCACGACATAATGGATAAGTATCGACATAAATATATTGTGTAATCAACGGATGTATTTACACCATAAAGCCACGTGTAATATGTCGTGTCTTTATTAGACGGTACCGCGTTAGATAATTAGCTCAGATAATTATCGTCAGCCGCCGTTATCACGTGGTAACCTATGGGTTATATGCATAACACCACATGTACTACTAGTAGGTGCTTTTGTTTATCCAGTGTGTCTAGGATATCGATATAGTTTGCGTATATATATATGAGTTATCCAAGCATACATATATGTACAGAGTCACTTCCAATTTGCAATTATATAAAAACAGTAGCATGCAAATATTTTGAATTTGCTTTCGTTTGTCTAATCCTTAGCAATAGTGATACGCATATATAAATATGGGGGAATGACACCGATGAGCTTATGAACTTTGTGCTTTGCAATTATAAGCTTTGACCTGTTTTTTACTTTTAAAGAAATTGAAAAAGGGTAAAAACCTTATAAAATCCTGGATGGACTGATATACCCCTCTCTATTTATCCCCAAATCCCTTAACTCCTTCATCCAATTCTTCCTTAACCTCATTATTCATTTCCACCATCCAATTTAATTACCACCGTGAATCGAGCAAAATAGGCTCAGCAAAATTCTTGTCATTTCTACCCAAAATCACCCCGTCTTTCTACCCAAATTCGAACCTAGGATCAGCAAAATTCTTGTCAACAATCGAGCTAAGTGTGCAAACTCACCGGTAGTTGAGGAAGGTGATCGGAAAGTTGAAGAAGCTGACCGAGCAAGTCTGCAAAAGGTATTATTTTGGGGTTTGGTATCTGCACGTGGATTATAATTCAATCGAGTTAATGCATTTACAAAATTTTGATTTTTTGGGTTGAGTTTAAATTTTGTTATGTATATGATTTTGGAGAATAGAAAGATGTGTGATTTGTTATGGTGTTGAATGATGTGGGATCGGTTAAAGCAAATTGTGTAACCAAATTTGTTAGCTTAAACAATGGCGATGATGAAAATTGTTCAAAATGTGTTATTTACTTCAATTGTATTCAAATTCCTTTGTTCTTTCATTCGATTGATACTTTTGTTTATTTTTTGTTGGTAATAGAAAATTGGTTGAAAAATGACGTTGGTTTATGCACTTAGCGGACAAGATAGGACTGCAAAATGTGAAATCATAAACCGATGTCAAATTGGTAAAGCAAATGCAGTTTATCAAAAGCTTGACACCAAGCACAAAACAAAGTTGGAACAGTCTTGTTTTGGACATTTAATCCATTTGAAGGATCTGCCAGCCAACCAGATAGTACATCAGTTGATAATGAGGTTGGCGAACCTTGTAAATCGAGAAGTTTTTTGGTTCAAAGTTGGAGCCAAAAAGATACGATTCAGTGTACAAGAATTTGCGCTTGTTACCGGTTTCTTGGTTGGCAATGATAGCAATGTCGAGAAAGGCGTAAGAAAAGAGTCTAAATTAGTTAAGAAGTATTTTAAAAACCTTACGTCAGTGTATAGGAAGCATGTGTGGCAAAAGTTTAATAGCACTAAGAATGATGTAGACCGTTACAAGTTAGGGTTGATCGTTATCTTGACGTACGTTGTGTGGGCATCAGAAGAGAAACGTGCGGTGGATTGGTGGATTTTTCAGTTGGTTGATGATTTGGATGCTTTCAACAAGTATCCATGGGGAAATGACTCTTATGAAAGCATCATCCATGTTTTGAGGAGGGACCTAAGAGATGTTCTCAAAAGGTCCCGATCGCATATACTTTCTATGGTTTCCCACATGCTTTGAAGGTATGTAAAAGCGAAATCTGGTGTTTTAATTCATAATATATATATATATATATATATATATATATATATATATATATATATATATATATATATATATATATTAGAAATCACTAGTTTAACGCAAATGAATTTAAAATTTGATTTCCTTTTCTAGATCGTTCTTCGTTTAATGCAATAAACACGTTAAGTAGTTTGACGGTTATACCTTAGATGATCTACAAGATCGTCGCTTTGACCGCCAACGGAGAGTAGTTCAATGCGCAAGCCGTCCACGCGTCCGGCCTCTATCGCTAATCCACACGAACCCCTCGCCGGAATCCTCCTTGGATTGCTATCAGAAAAACTCCGGCTGCTAGACCGGACCTTTTCTTCCCTCACAAACTCACTATGGAGAGCTCTCTATTTTACACAAGAATTATGAACTCTTGCAATTGTGTTGTACAAAAGAGCTTGACACCCACTTCCTTTTTATAGAGGAGGTGGCGCCCCAAATTGAGTGTGGAGGAGAAGAAAACCTTTTTCCAATCAAATAAGGAAAATCAATTAGATTGATTTATCTCTTTAATTATAATATTTTGTCAATATCATATATTGATTATAATTATCTTATTACCATAAATCTATTTTACTAAAATCAATTAATATCCTATATTAATATTATGGCAATATTTATTAATTAAAGTGCACAATCCAAGTGTATCTCATACACCCAAAAGTGGCGCCCCTTTAGTCAATGAATTGACTTCCGGAATATTCTTTAATTAATATAATTTATATATAATTAATATCTTGTATTTTATTTATTCATAATAAATAAATACCACCATATTAATTTACCACTATAACCTTTATAGTCCAGAGATAAACTTTCCTTATTTGGTTATCATCTATAACCGCATTTTAATCCGACTCGATGTTCATATGTGTGTGACCCGATAGGCTTCCGAATATGTTGGCCGTAGACACAAAGTGCAATTTACCAAAATGCCCTTCATACCTAACGATCACGGGATAGCGTCTAGCAACACACCGTGACCCCCAATTATCGGAAGAGTCAAAAGCAATGACTACTACCTTTCATGTGAAGCAGTTACCGTGTAACTTACAATCCTATCGCTATAATAATATCCATACGATCGTATCTCGAGTGTCAATACATTGACGATCGTATCTTATAATCTGGATATCATGCTCTCTCGAATAACACATTTACTCCCACTTTGCAAAGATTCTTGAGAGCTAGACATTCCTTATAAGAAGGCCATTTCGGATATTCAATCCCAATCATAGGATACGCGATTCCCGGACGACCAATCATGTATACTCCGCGATGCTTCAATATCATACCCAATCACTACCGCATGATCGCCCGTGGTTGGGAGAAATCTCAATAGTGTCAAAGCATGACAATCCACACCGTGATGCCATGAAGACTCGGTCAAAAGGATAATTACACAACCGCCACATAGTGTGACACTTAATGTAAGTGGGTCGATCTAACGTCGCGCATTCTCTAATACACGTCCACGTACAGTCCAAGTGTCCCTACACTTCGATAGACGAGATCTATCCCTACCTTCTAAAAGATAGAAGACATCCAATACGTGCTAGTCCGCTTATACTATCAATGTCCCATTTGATAATATGTAAGACTAGAGACATTTAAGTACCAACCTTGTTATAGTGATTAGAGATCTCATCAACCATGATCACTATCATGGTTTCTCTATCACAGATTGATACTAGGGACGTTACTATATATATATACAACAAATGATATGAAGACAAACAATATATATAATAACATAAGTGCTTTTATTAATCATAATAAAGTTATTACATGAACTAAATAGATCAGAAATGACCCGACCGGTCGGATCCGGTCCGACCCGATTGGGTTTAGGACACCTTTCCAACAATCTCCCACTTGGCCTAAAGCCAATCACCCATATGCCTAAGCCCGTGCAAGTGAACATGTTTCTCATGCTTAGCTTGAGACAATGCCTTGGTTAACGGATCAGCTATGTTATCATCCGTGTGGACTTTCTCTATCTTTACATCTCCTCTATCTACTATCTCTCTAATCAAGTGATAGCGCCAGTAGCACATGTTTGGACTTCCGATGAGACCTTGGTTCCTTTGATGAGATATCGCTCCATTATTATCACAAGTGCTGAGGCACTTTGGACCTTCAATGGAAGAAACCACACCAAGTTCGATGAATGAACTTCTTCATCCAAATCGCTTCCTTTGCCGCCTCCGAGGTCGCTATGTATTCGGCTTCCGTTGTAGAATCTGCGGTAGTCTCCTCGCTTGGAACTCTTCCACTCACCGCTCCGCCGTTAAGCGTGAAAACAAATCCAGTTGTGACTTAAAGTCATCCTTGTCAGTTTGGAAACTGGCATCTGTGTAACCTCGTAATACTAAATCATCGTTCCGAAAACCAGGAACATATCCCTAGTGCGTCTCAAGTACTTAAGGATATTTTTGACAAGACAATCCAGGTGACCATCACCTGGATTGGGTGATACCTACTAGTCATACTAAGAGGGTGCGAGACGCCTGGTCTTGTGCATAACATGGCATACATGATAGACCCGATTGCCGAAGCATAAGGGACTTTACTCATTTGTGCCCTTTCCTCCTCTCTGTCTTAGGACTCATTCCTTGGGCAGTAGACCCCATGTGACATGGGCAAAGAACCCTTTCTTGATCGCTCCATGCCGAATCTCTTCACATCTTGTCTATGTAGGTGGATTGTGACAGACCAAGCAACCTTTTAGATCTATCTCTATAGATCTTTATTCCCGAATATAAATTTGCCTCACCCAAGTCCTTCATAGAGAAGTTCTTGGATAACCAAGCTTTGACTGATTGTAACATAGGCACATCATTCCCTATGAGCGTTATGTCATCCACATAAAGCACTAGGAACACAATGGCACTCCCACTAACCTTCTTGTAAACACAGGGCTCATCTTCGTTCTTGATGAAATCAAACCGTTTGATTATCTCATCAAAGCGAAGATTCCAACTCGAGAAGCTTGCTTTAATCCATAAATGGATCTTTGCGGTTTACACACCATCCTGGCGTCATTGGTTGTGAAACCTCAGTCGTGTCATATACACTTCCTCAGACGTGTTCCCGTTAAGGAAAGCTGTTTTCACATCCATCTGCCAGATTTCGTAATCATGGTATGCTGCAATAGCAAGCAAAATTCTAATGGATTTTAACATGGCAACAGGCGAGAAGGTTTCATCATAGTCAACTCCTTGTCTTTGCTTATAACCTTTTGCCACCAACCTAGCCTTGTAGGTGGTCACGTTACCAGTCCATGTCGGTCTTTCTCTTTAAAGACCCATTTACACCCTATGGGAACTATTCCTCAGCGGATCAACTAAGTTCCAAACTTGGTTGTCCTTCATGGATTCCATCTCAGAATTCATGGCCTCAAGCCATTTCTCTTTGTCGTGCCTTAATAGCACCTCCTCATAAGTTCTAGGGTCCTCATCTTCCATGAGATACACGCCAGTGTACCTATCGGGTCCACGGCGTTCCCTGGTGGATCTTCGAGGTGTTATTGTGTCTACGGTAGGGGATGGCGCCACATTTGTATGTGGTGTCTCCTCTACTTCCATCAACGGACTGTTATCCGTAAGTGGTTCTCGAATTTCTTCAAGATCAATCTTACTCCCACTGACCCTATCCAGAATAAACTCTTTCTCCAGAAAGTGGCCAGTCCTGGCAACAAACACCTTTTGTTCCTCAGGGTGGTAAAATTGGTATCCTCTAGTTTCTCTAGGATATCCCACAAACAGACATTTGTCGGATCTGGCCTCTAATTTGTCAGGCATCATCCGCTTCACATAAGCTGGACAACCCCAAGGTTTAAGATATGCGATTTGGTTTCTTCTTGGCCCATACCTCGTATGGTGTAGAATCAACCGTCTTTGATGGAACTCGGTTCGATGTATAGGATGCGGTTTCTAGAGCATACCCCAAAAACGATTTTGGAAGAATCGCATAGCTCATCATGGATCGCACCATGTCTAACAAGGTGCGGTTCCTCCTCTCGATACGCCATTCATCCGTGGCGTTCGGGAGGAGTCCATTCAGTAGAATCCCATTCTCCTTCAAATAATCTTGAAACTCTCCATCTAGGTATTCTCCGCCTCGATCGGATCGAAGTGTTTTGATTTCCTTACCTAGTTGTTTCTCCACTTCACTTCGAATTCTTTGAACTTTTGAAGGCTTGATTTATACTTCATTAAGTATATATAACCATAGCGAGAATGGTCATCGGTGAAAGTGATAAAATAAGAGTATCCTCCTTTGGCTTGAATTGACATTGGGCCACACACATCATGTATGTATAAGCTCAAGCAATTCATTGGATCTTATCCCTTTGCCACTAAAAGGTGACTTTGTCATCTTGCCAAGTAAACAAGCTTCGCATGTATCAAATGATTCAGAATCGAATTGATCCAACATTCCATCTTTATGGAGTTTGGATATGCGATTCTTATTTATATGGCCAAGTCTACAATGCCATAAGTAGGATTCATTCAAGTCATTTGTTTTGGCTTTCTTGTTATTTATATTAAGTACGTCAACATTCATATCTAATATGTAGAGACCATTGCTAAGTATGCGAGTACCATAAAATATTCCATCACGTGAAAAAGAACAACATTTATTCTCAAACGTAAAAGAAAATCCATCAACATCTAATGCAGAAATAGAAATAATGCTCTTCGTAAGAGCAGGAACAAAATAACAGTTATTGAGTTCTAGTACTAGCCCACTGGGCAATGAAAGAAAATAAACTCCTACGGCCGGTAGCAAAGAACACTTGCTCCATTTCCAACGCGTAGGTCCACCTCTCCTTTCCTCGGATCTCTAGCTCTTCTTAGTGCCTGCATATTCGTACAAATATGAGAACCACAACCATATCTAATACCCAAAGTGGTTAGACTTAGAAGAAGTAATGTTGATCTCAATCATAAATATACACTGAAGTCGAAGCATCGAGAATGCTTCTTCTTGGTACTCAAGAAGCCCTTGCGCTTCTCCTCCAATGTCCGGTCTCACCGCAATGGAAGCAAGCATCCTTGGATTTGTCTTTTGCTATCTTAGGCGTTGGCTTAGGTGCGACCTTCGCCTTCTTGGACTTTTTCTCGGCTTTTGCCTTGCCCTTGCTTGAAGTGACCAAAGAACACTTGCTTCCCTTCCCTACAATGTGCCTTGGCGATTTCAACATGTTCAATAACTCCGCTGAGAGCAATCTATCTTGTTCATGTGATAGTTCATCACAAACTGCGAGAATGAGTCGGTAGAGATTGCGAGAATCAAGTCAATACTCAACTCGTTCCAACTTGTGGCCCGGCTTCCCAAGCCTCTCTGTGTACCCGATCATTTTAAGCACGTGTGACCCCACAAAGCGATCCCGATGCCATCTTACAACTAAACAGGGCCTTGAGACCTCGTACCTCTCGATCAAGAGGCGAGAAGCATAAAGCTCCTTCCAGGTGGACCATAATAGAGTAGGCGTCCATGGACTCATCTTTGTTCTCGATTCGAGTGTCATAGAAGCAAGCATGATACATGTAGCATCGATCTTGTCGAGCGATGCTTGTTGTACTTTTCGACAACATCTGCGGCCGAACCCTCGGCGGGCTTTTCCGGTGGCCTCGTCCAAGACATAGCCAATCTTCTCGTGCCGCAAAACGATTTTGAGGTTTCTTTCCCAATCGAGAAAATTAGTTTCGTCAAGCTTGTTATCGATGATAAAACGAAGGTTCAATTTGTTTGACATTTTCTACAACAATAAATAAAAGATAGAATAAGTAAAGCTCATGTATAAAAACCTAAATTTGCACTAAGAAATTTATAAGGTTTTTACTCCCACTAGCCAACTATTCCCTATTGGCTTTCAAGAATTTAATTAATTCTTTAGTGGATGGAATCCTATCTAGTTGACTCGATCCTCGACGTGGGCGATCGACCGGGTCAATTTCGAAGGTGGGTACTATTTACCGATCGAATCTTATTCGATTTCCATTGGTTGACTAGTCAACTCTTTGACAATTCACATCTCTATGTGATAGCCACCCTTGTCTCTAAAATCGACGGTCCCGGCGTGGGCCAATCACCGCAAGATTCTTAGTCGAGTCGTAACCCAAATATTCATGAGATCTCGTAACGATCATATCTCGATAATGACGATATACCGTGTGGTAGGTCAACTCCCGACGTGGGCGATCGAGTTGGATCCGAACAAAGGCTCTTCACCGTCATTATAATATTGGGAGACAATTTTGGCTCGATTTTTGGTGTGGGAATAATTTTAAATTAATTCACTTAATTAATTTGGTTTAATTATGGTCTCATCTACTATGTGCATATTACTACGATATCATATAAAGTAAAACATACACAACATTCCGCGCATAAAATAACCGGTATGATCATGGACTTTTCCTAGGTGCGGTTTCGAATACAAATCAGATAAAAACATGCGGGTCACAAACTAAGGGTATCTGCAACCGCCAATAGGATCTTTATTCTTTGTCGCCAATGGGTTCTTTATTTCTCCTTGGTCTTGAACTTCTTGCTCCATTCTTGTTACATAATATTTAATTACACCCGCCGCACACGGGGGGGGACTCAGGGAATGGGATAAATGCAAAAAGTAAACTAGGTCACGTTCTTCATAACGGCTCAGACAATTTTTTCAAAAAACCAACATAAAGAAAACATTCCCATCTATCCTATTGGTCGAGTCCATGATCAATCGGGTCCATATAATCACATTATATCTACACATCTAATCCATACAATTTTATCTTATGAAAAGATCAAATTCTAATTTTAACTACTACTACTCATGCGTCTTTATTTTATCACGTCAAATAATTAAATAACTTTTAATTAATTATATGACTTAACCGAAAATTAAAATTAACATTTAATTTTAAATCGATTTCAATTTTAATTAAATTTGAACTATTCGAAATAAAATTAAAATTATAAAGTCTCTATTTGTTTCCTTTCCAAAACTAAATTTAGCTTAGGCTCACTTCACTTTCCAAAATCAAAATTTTGGAAGTGGCTGAGCTAAGCTGTTCCAAATCAAATATTTGGAAAGGGCCTGAGCTCACTCCAAATCAAATATTTGGAAAGGCCAAATTATTTTAGTCTAGGCACAGCCACTTTCCAAAATCAAAATTTTGAAGTGGCTTTGCGCCTGCTGCCTATCCAAATCAAATATTTGAAAAGGCCTAGGCTATTCCAAATCAAATATTTGGAAAGGCCAAATAATTTTTAGTTTAGGCACAGCCACTTTCCAAAATCAAAATTTTGGAAGTGGCCTGAGCTGAGCCTATTCCAAATCAAATATTTGGAAAGGGCTCTGAGCCTATTCCAAATCAAAATTTGGAAAGGCCAATGTCCCATATGGTTCCCAATGGTCATATGACACAACTAAACAAACGAGATATCTATGCACAATAAAATATCACAAACGAAAAGGGTTGATCTCCCCATTGAAGAGGATAGCCGACGGACGGCAACCCTAGGGCTACCGCCGCCGCGCCGCCGCCGCCCGAGAGGAGGGGCGCGCGCCAGTCGGCCGACCCCCCAAGAACCCTATTTTTTTTTTTTTTTTTTTGTTTTAACGTTTCGTGATTTAAATCTTGCATCTATCGATTAAATACTACGCATTTAAATTATGCTTATTGCTTAAGCTCAAGTCCGCTCGATACCACCGTTAGGAAATCACTAGTTTAACGCAAATGAATTTAAAATTTGATTTCCTTTTCTAGATCGTTCTTCGTTTAATGCAATAAACACGTTAAGTAGTTTGACGGTTATACCTTAGATGATCTACAAGATCGTCGCTTTGACCGCCAACGGAGAGTAGTTCAATGCGCAAGCCGTCCACGCGTCCGGCCTCTATCGCTAATCCACACGAACCCCTCGCCGGAATCCTCCTTGATTGCTATCGGAAAAACTCCGGTTCGCTAGGGCCGGACCTTTTCTTCCCTCACAAACTCACTATGGAGAGCTCTCTATTTTACACAAGAATTATGAACTCTTGCAATTGTGTTGTACAAAAGAGCTTGACACCCACTTCCTTTTTATAGAGGAGGTGGCGCCCCAAATTGAGTGTGGAGGAAGAAAACCTTTTCCAATCAAATAAGGAAAATCAATTAGATTGATTTATCTCTTTAATTATAATATTTTGTCAATATCATATATTGATTATAATTATCTTATTACCATAAATCTATTTTACTAAAATCAATTAATATCCTATATTAATATTATGGCAATATTTATTAATTAAAGTGCACAATCCAAGTGTATCTCATACACCCAAAAGTGGCGCCCTTTAGTCAATGAATTGACTTCCGGAATATTCTTTAATTAATATAATTTATATATAATTAATATCTTGTATTTTATTTATTCATAATAAATAAATACCACCATATTAATTTACCACTATAACCTTTATAGTCCAGAGATAAACTTTCCTTATTTGGTTATCATCTATAACCGCATTTTAATCCGACTCGATGTTCATATGTGTGTGACCCGATAGGCTTCGAATATGTTGGCCGTAGACACAAAGTGCAATTTACCAAAATGCCCTTCATACCTAACGATCACGGGATAGCGTCTAGCAACACACCGTGACCCCAATTATCGGAAGAGTCAAAAGCAATGACTACTACCTTTCATGTGAAGCGCTTTACCGTGTAACTTACAATCCTATCGCTATAATAATATCCATACGATCGTATCTCGAAGTGTCAATACATTGACGATCGTATCTTATAATCTGGATATCATGCTCTCTCGGAATAACACATTTACTCCCACTTTGCAAAGATTCTTGAGAGCTAGACATTCCTTATTAGAAGGCCATTTCGGATATTCAATCCCAATCATAGGATACGCGATTCCCGGACGACCAATCATGTATACTCCGCGTGCTTCAATATCATACCCAATCACTACCGCATGATCGCCCCGTGGTTAGGAGAAATCTCAATAGTGTCAAAGCATGACAATCCACACCGTGATGCCATGAAGACTCCGGTCAAAAGGATAATTACACAACCGCCACATAGTGTGACACTTAATGTAAGTGGGTCAGTCTAACGTACGCATTCTCTAATACACGTCCACGTACAGTCCAAGTGTCCCTACACTTCGATAGACGAGATCTATCCCTACCTTCTAAAAGATAGAAGACATCCAATACGTGCTAGTCCGCTTATACTATCAATGTCCCATTTGATAATATGTAAGACTAGAGACATTTAAGTACCAACCTTGTTATAGTGATTAGAGATCTCATCAACCATGATCACTATCATGGTTTCTCTATCACAGATTGATACTAGGGACGTTACTATATATATATACAACAAATGATATGAAGACAAACAATATATATAATAACATAAGTGCTTTTATTAATCATAATAAAGTTATTACATGAACTAAATAGACTGTAAATGACCCGACCCGGTCGGATCCGGTCCGACCCGATTGGGTTTAGGACACCTTTCCAACAATATATACACACACGTATGTTGTTATTTTTTTTTGTTATGTTTGGTCAATCACTTGTATGTAAATGCATCGTAGGTTTGGGCACTTGAAGCAATTCCTTCTTTAAGGAAGTTTTCCGAGATTGTTGATGAGAATGCTCTCCCAAGGATGATGAAGTGGGAAATGCAAAAGGGTCAACTCTGCATTAGTTGAAGTTGTTCTTGAATCGGGAGAGGTAGTGATGTTTAATTTGTATCTTAAGTTTGGTATGTAAATGCATCCTTCACATTAATCATGATGCGGGTGGATGTAGTTCAAAGTTGGTTCCATCCGGTCGAAAGGAAAAAGCTTATTTTGTGATGCTCCGAGAATTTGAAGTTGAAGATGATGAAACTACTTATGACAATGCACCTGAGCAATCAACGGGTAACGTTGATTATGAAAAGCTAAAAGAATTGGTAAAAATTGCTGTGAGTGAAGAGAACAAAAGAATGTGCGAAGAGTTGGTAAAAATTGCTGAAGAGAACAAAAGAATGTGCGCTTTAGTGGATACGTTCCAGCATAAAGTTAAATTGATGGAGGTTCGTCTTTCTAATGAAGAGTTGAATGAAATGGAAGATGAAACTGTGGAGGCATCCCGAAACGGCAAAGGTGTAAAGTTAAATTTGTCCTTTATGTTGTTTATATAGGAGAGAAATAGTTTATAACATTGTATTTCTTGAAATTATGATTAGGAAATGCCGTAGTTGAAGAGAAGGAAGCCGGGGAAGGTGATGAAAAGGTAGGGGAGTTCCCACTAGAAAATGAAAGCGAAGGTGAAGAGAGAAACGAGGCCACCGAAATTGAGGAGGGAGTTGCTGTTATTGTGAATGAGGTTGGGGATGGTGATAAAAAGGTAGGGGAGGTCCCACCTGAATATGTAAGCGATGGTGATAAAGAGGTAGGGGATGAACTCGATGCTCCGGTTGAGGCCACTCAAATTGAGGAAGAAGGTCTTTGCTATTGTGAATGAGGTGGGGATGGTGATAAAGAGGTAGGGAGTTCCCACCTTGAAAATGTAAGCAAGGGTGATAAAGAGGTTGGGGATCAACCCAAGCCCCGGTTGAGGAAGCGGTCGAGAAACCCGAAACGGCGAAGGTATAATGTGAAACTTGTCATTTTGATTTGTTCATTATGTAGTTTGATGAGAGAATTAGTTCATAACATTTAATTTCTTGAAATTATGATTAGGAAATTTAAGTGGGTGAAGAGATAAATGAGGACATTGAAATGGAGGAGGAAGTTCTTTGAAAAGCTAAACGAGGTTATGGAATTTGATGTAGATGTAAATGGTGGCATAGAGGAAGAGCAAGTTGATATAAGGGAGGAAGGTGAGGGAAACCCAAACGGCGAAGGTATAATCAAATCTGTCCTTTATGTGTTTTGGTGAGAGAATTAGTTTATTCATAAAATTTTGTTTCTTGAAATTATGATTAGGTAATGCCGTAGGTGAAGAGAGAGCCGAGGTCATCTTAAATGAGGATGATTTGGAAAAAGCGGGCGGGAAAAAAGTTGTTAAAGGTAGATTTACAAAAATAATTAATTTGAGCTTATGTTAGTAGATATATGTATAATCCAAACTAATTACGTCATTGAATGTTTTATATAGTTGTACTTTTCAATCTACCGACGCCGCCGGAAAAAAGAAAAGCAATTAGCAGCCCTTATATTAAACTACCGAAAAAAAGGAAAGTGAATAAGTATGATGCTTATAATCCGTTCGGAAAAATGGATCATGTGATGATGAAAAGTCTTGATCAGTTTATAGATTCATGTGAAGACATGTATGAATGTCATACGGTTGAAGTAAACCCTATTTTGATGATTAATTAGTTCATGTGAAGACAGGTATGAATGTCATACGGTTGAAGTAAACCCTAATTGGTAAACCCTATTTTGATGATTAATTAGTTTTTCTTCCTTTTTATTTATACAGTGTACATGTGAGTTTGGTTGATGATGAGAGATAAATTTATGATCATTATTATGACATTTCGCCCCAATATTGATACCATTTTGAGCATTATTGTATCAAATCAAGTCAAAATTACTAAGTTTTATTCAAATGTATAAGTAGTAGTTATTATATAAATTATCGTATTTTTATAAGTTTTTATTAGTTTTTGTACCGGTTTAGTAACCGGAGTGTCGTGTCGGTTCGTTTTGGTATTTTGGTGGTTTATTGCGAATTATAGGTTGACCAAAATCCCAGTAATGACACGTTTTGAGGCCTAAAAGAGGTATTTTTAGGGATATAAGAGTGTGCCACTAACTTAAGTGGTCAAGTGGCTCGATGGTTAGTGGTACCACTAACGAATTATATCTTCGACAAACAAATGGCTCATCAAAAAGACGTTATCTGAATAAGCGTTCTTAATGAAAGTTGAAGATATTCATATAAGATTTCCAATGCAATTTAAATTATGAAGATTGGAGTTCTACAACTTAAACAGTGATCAAGTGGCTAATCGATTTGGGTTAATAAAATCCCGAAATAGCTTCGAGGAACACGAGGTAATCAAGAAGGCGTTTTCGGAGAAGAGTCCTTCATGAAAGTTGTAGAGTTTCTCGAGACCTTAATTTTGGCATTTCGTTTGCAATTTTGGAGGTCTACAATTCAAGATATGAATTTTAGAAGTTTTATTCCAATAATTATAATTATAACCGAAGGATCGAGAATCAAGTGAGTCATTATGCAATGATGATTCGGACCGTCCTGCCCCTATCCGGACCGTCCGGCCTCCCCAATTCAGCCTATATATAGCACACCTTCAGGATCAAATTAATTGCCCCTTCTTTCTCTCTTTCTCGTTCCTTTCTTCTTTGTTTTTTTCTTTCTTGCATACACTTTGTATATATATATATATATATATATATATATATATATATATATATATATATATACACACACACACACATACGTCCCAAAAATATATATATACATCCATATATATATATTTCATCTATCTTCTTTTCTTTTTATTTTGGGCCCGTATGTATACATATGTCTATGTATGTATATATATGTTTTTATATTTATAAATAAAAGTAGTACCGTTGTAATGCTCTTAGAGGATTATCCGAGGAAGTTGTATTGAAGAAGTTGTTATTTTGGAGGATACGACTTAGATCTGCAATAAGCGGGTAATTTTATCAAGTATTATGTTTGTTGTTTCTATATATCTATAATAATGTTAAGCTAAAAATATATCTAGCCAAGATATGAATCAATTAGTTATCTTTTATAGATCTGGATGATTGACTATGGTAAAAATGATTAAAAATTAATTATGATGAATCTCTTTCTATTTTGAACTTAATGTACGGATAGAAAGACCGGAGGGTAAAAATGGCCGAGTGAAAACGTGACAACGGAATCCTATTTCCTACCGAGCGATTTGTCCTAGAAAAACAAATCTTATTAAAATTTGTGCTCGAGATCTAATTACGTCAATTTATCTATTTCTAACGAAGATTCTAAAATATTGACCACATGACAAAACGGTAGTGACCCGATCTTTTGGATGACGTAGGATAGTTAAATGAGACATATGACAGTTTCATACGCTCGTGTGAGAAGGAATCGTTGAGTGAGGAGTGCACCGTTTCACATAATTTACACCTTGAATAAAGGAAGATCTGTCTCATTTATTTCTACTAAAAAGATATCGTAATTCAGTAAAGTATTCTTGGCTAGATCTAAAAATATATATATTATCTATTTTTATATTTATATATTTATTTACCTTTTTACTAACATCTAACTAATCTAACGATCTAACCCGATAAAACTGATAAAAATGTGACTTAGATCGAGTTAATAATAGCTTCTTGGTGTTTAACCACACTTTGAATTATGCCTTCGTTTCCCTGTGGATACGATACTCTGACTCACCAGACTAGCACTACAATTTGACCCGGTACACTGCCGGTTAGGATCTGTATAGCCTAGAAAAGGTCCGTCAGCTTTCTGGCGCCGTTTCCAAGGTTAGGTTTAGGTCTGTCAGTTTTTTGGCGCCGTTGCCGGGGAAACGACGCTAATTCATTGTGTCTATGGTTACTACTTGTATTAGCTCAAAATTCTCGAGGATAAGTCAACACTCTTCTTATCTCATTTCTTTTTTATTTTCCGTTGGTATCTACCTTCTTTTAGTTACCAATTTTATTCTTCTATAAAATTCGAGCATTTTCTATTTTTGTTAGTTGATGACCAGAGGTGGTAAGGCCCCACTCAATCCTTATAAACCTGATTTAAACACGAAGGCAGTTAAGAGTAGAGTGTAAACGCGGTCATATCAGTCAGGGAAATCCTGACCAAGTATCATCTTCAAATCGAAATCACGAGAATGATCAAATCGATAATGAAACACCGAACAAGGGCTTGATCATGCCCAAGGGAATAGAAATAATCAGAATCGGAATAAGCATAATCACCCACCAAACCCGAGACTTATTTGTGATCAGACCGTAAGAAGGTACCAGATTAATAATCCAATTCGTTTACCCAATAAAGGAGAAATTAATTTCGAAATAAAATCTCATCTTTTTGGTTTAATTGACACAAGAGCCCAATTTCTAGGAGAGGATGATGAGGATCCACATCATCACCTCTATCTTTTCGAAGAATTGTGTAATACAGCCAAAAGTCATGGTGCTCATTATGAATTAACGAGGATGTCTTTGTTCCCTTTTTCTTTAAAAGGAAGAGCACGAGATTGGTTTCTGTCACTTCCACATCATTCACTGACTAGTTGGGAGGATATTCAAACCGAGTTTTTAAAGCAATATTTTACTCCTGGTAGAAAATTGGAATTAATAGTCGAAATTGCCAACTTTAGACAAGGATCTGAAGAAACGTTTGGGAATGCTTGGGGAAGATTTAAAAAGCTACTAAGAGCTTGTCCCGATCATGGTTATTCCTTAGAAATGCAAATCCAACTTTTCTGTCGTAAATTAAGGAGAGACTCACGTGCAGATGTAGATCATGCATGTGGTGGTTCGTTAATGATGAGTGAAGCCCAAATAGTTTACGATGCTATAGAAAAGATTTCCAAAAATAATCGAATGTGGGAAACCGGTTCTAGCACAAGAAAAGTAGCATTTGCAGGAGAATATACATCGAATACGGAAGTTCTCGCACACTTGGAGAATTTGAGTAGGAAATTTGACGGCTTATTAGCCAGTAAAACTATAAACTCAGAAAATATCATATCGAATGAATACTCAAGTCATGATAATGTGTCATTAGGGATGGAAGAACCAGAAGGATATTCAAGGGAAAAGGTGAGTTTTTACAACGAAGATAGGAATTTGAACAACGCGTATTCAAACTCGTTTAATGCTATTAGAAGAGATCACCCTACTTTTAGTTGGTGCAGAAACCCTAGTAAGCAAGGACAACCACCGTATCGATTCAATACAAAAATCCATATACTAATAAGGTTTATCAAGGAGATACCTCGAATCGGAACCTACAATCATTACACAAACCATATCCACAACATACCACTCAAAGCATACGGTAACTCCGAGTTCAACTCAACCTTGAAGGAGTTGACAAATGGGAGAAATTAATGGAAAATCGATAGGTATGATATCTACTCAAGCTCGAGAATATGGAAATTATGATGACTTCTGGAGTGCAAGTCACTAAGGATATGAGTGCGTTGAAAACATCTATGAGTGGACATGATACGAAATAAGAATTATAGAAGCTTCATTGAGGAATCGGAATATCACTTGAGTAGAAAGTAGAACGTAAAAGCAGTAAACCCTCGGAAGGATTGCCAAGTAATATCGAAAGAAATCAGGTGGGGTAAATCTTTGTTATTACCGTAAGTGGAAGGATCTGTGGAAGTAATGGATTAGAAAAATTCGGGAATAATGAAGTAGATGATGATTTAGATGGTAAATATAAGAAGAATATGGAATCTAAAGGGCCATTTCAAACCGAACCTTATCCGGCTCAACCTAAATTCACATCGGTTCAACTGGAAGGGCATCACCACATCCATTGCATATTTTGAAGAAAAAGGTCTTGAATGATGACACACTATGTCTTCAAAAGGCACAATCATTCAAGGAAGCTTTACCATCTTCATCTAACGACAAGGGTAAGGGGGAGGTATTCATTCTAACCCTCTTGATCTTGAATTACTCCCCATTCCCCGAGAAATGAAATGAAAAAGATGAAGTTGGATAATAAGTATGCATATTTTCTTGACACTTTTCGGCACTTAACTATTAATACCCCTTTCATCGATGTTTGTAAGGGAGAGCTTAGTTTGGGAGTGAATGATGAGCGCGTTATCTTCAACATTTACAATTCATTGAAATATCCATACATTACACTAGAATCTAGTTCTTGTGTAGACACTTTGTGTTCTCTTGTGGTGGATCGTACTAACACGCAGGTAACTGAAGATGATGACTTCAGTAATAATGTGAAAGCTCGTAAACTCAAAGCTCGAAAATCAAAGGAAAAGGTCAAGAACCGTTGGATTCGACGGCATTCGTCTAACATATGTTGGAAAGCAATATTGATAAAAAAGACGGATGCAGTGCGTGAGGATGACCCACCACCAGTGCCTTAAAAACTGAAGCACGGTAAAGTCTGGCTATAGACTATAAATGTAGTCAATGACGGGTACTATCCTTCCTATTTACTCCTTAAGCATTTTTTTAGTTAGTTCACGAAATTAATTATTACATGCTTTTGTGAGTAAATGTTAGAAGTATCCTATTTTATTTTAGTATATTAGTTAATCATCATCATTTTGGTTGTTTAAGTTTGTCGAGCAAACGACGTTAACCAAAAGCGCTACCGGGGCAAAAGCCCGTAAAATGTTAAATGTAATAATTACTCATACTTTGGATGGTACTTTGCGAATACTTGGATTGATTTTCATTTTGTTTCACCAAGTCTTAGGATGAATGTTTGAATGTCATTAAAAAGGGAATGATTAGGTGGTTATCCGAAAATCCCGATGGAGAAAAAGAGAAAATTCAAATCGTCATTTCTTGGACTTAGGTTGTTCGAGCGATTTGAAATAACCCTTGAGGATCCTGGGATAAAAGACTCGAGTTAATACTTTGCCATACGTTACATTTCATGATCTAGTCTGTTTTAAATTTCAAATAACGTGTGACATGTATTAGTTCAAATACTATGGAATTGAGGAGGTCATAACTTTAACCCACCCACCCACCCTTTAATATCATCCAAGTATTTGTTTTGACTTGTTTTAGTGCACCATTGCTTTCCCAACAACTTATTTACACTCACTTTACATTGAGGACAATGTAAGTTCGTAAGTGGGGAGTGGAGTCGTTGGTCTAGCAATGGAATTAATGTTTATTTTGTATCAATAAATCCCTTAGTTTTCGATTTTTTTCGAGCATTATTTAGTTGATTAAAATAAATTGTACAAGGCATATATTTCATGGATTTGAAGATATAATGATCAATTTGGATGTGTATAACCAACGTGAACCGTAAGTGCATTGTAATTCCAAATATATTTGTGTAACATGAATTCATTGTTCACGTAAGCCTTTGATATTGAAGCGGAAAATTTTAAACTGTATCCATTTAGTATCCTAGTGGTTATTCTAGATAATAACAATAACTTAGTAATAACTTTTGAGCGTGTCTTGTGAATATCTCAAGGTTTAAATGTGATAGAAAGGATATAAGTTAAGTTTAAAAAAAAAAAAAAAAAAAAAAAAAAGATGAACTATTTATATTTCGGTTGTAGCTACCAATGATTTGAGTGCGAGGGCGTTATCACGAAACGCGTCTATATCACTATGAGGTTTAAAAGCTCCCATTGCTGATGATAGTAGTCCAAATAGGGGTTATCACGAAATGTCCTATTCTTTGGGAATGAGGGCATATGCTACACATATGAAAGAAAAAAAAAAAAAAAGAAAAAAAAAAAAGAGTTAGATAGGTATTAATGTATTTGATCTCACCTCATGGCGCTTTGCAAGATAGTCGATTTTGGCAATGAGTTCGGATATGTTAGTATTCTATGAAAAAAATAGAATGTGGTTGAAAATTTAGTTATCTTGACTATCCCCAGTATAAATCGAATGATATGCTTTAGGGATTATCCTAATAAGTACTCGGAAGAACTTTGTGTGGGCTCATTCTTTACTTATACCTAGGAAAGTCATTAGAATTTGTCTGAATGGATATTTGTGCGTTTGCTTGAATTATTCAAGAGAGGATAGTGGAAATTGAAAAGGCTTGTCACACACACACACACTCTGTTATACATTTATATTGAGGTTAAAGCCTGGTTATAATTCTAAAGGTTGTATTATCTGGTTGTTCCTTATACCTTCTATCTTCATGAATTTATCTCTCATTCATTTTGTTTTATCGCTTGTTTTGCTCGAGGACGACCAAAAGCTAAGTAGGGGGTTGTGATGAGAGATAAATTTATGATCATTATTATGACATTTCGCCCCAATATTGATACCATTTTGAGCATTATTGTATCAAATCAAGTCAAAATTACTAAGTTTTATTCAAATGTATAAGTAGTAGTTATTATATAAATTATCGTATTTTTATAAGTTTTTATTAGTTTTTGTACCGGTTTAGTAACCGGAGTGTCGTGTCGGATTTACGTTTGGTATTTTGGTGGTTTATTGCAGAATTATAGGTTGACCAAAATCCCGAGTAATGACACGTTTTGAGGCCTAAAAGAGGTATTTTTAGGGATATAAGAGTGTGCCACTAACTTAAGTGGTCAAGTGGCTCAGTGGTTAGTGGTACCACTAACGAATTATATCTTCGACAAACAAATGGCTCATCAAAAAGACGTTATCTGAAAAAGTGTTCTTAATGAAAGTTGAAGATCTTCATATAAGCTTTCCAATGCAATTTAAATTATGAAGATTGGAGTTCTACAACTTAAACAGTGATCAAGTGGCTAATCGATTTGGGTTAATAAAAATCCCGAAATAGCTTCGGAGGAACATGAGGTAATCAAGAAGGCGTTTTCTGGAGAAGAGTCCTTCATGAAAGTTGTAGAGTTTCTCGAGACCTTAATTTTGGCATTTCGTTTGCAATTTTTGGAGGTCTACAACTCAAGATATGAATTTTAGAAGTTTTATTCCAATAATTATAATTATAACCGAAGGATCGAGAATCAAGCTGAGTCATTATGCAATGATGATTCCGGACCGGTCCTGCCCCTATCCGGACCGGTCCGGCCTCCCAATTCAGCCTATATATAGCACACCTTCATGATCAAATTAATTGCCCCTCCTTTC
Organism: Gentiana macrophylla; assembly: GCA_026214975.1. Lineage (NCBI taxonomy): Eukaryota > Viridiplantae > Streptophyta > Magnoliopsida > Gentianales > Gentianaceae > Gentiana > Gentiana macrophylla. The sequence goes on along the minus strand of CM047814.1, from coordinate 95,569,821 downwards.
TTCTTTGTTTTTTTCTTTCTTGCATACACTTTGTATATATATATATATATATATATATATATATATATATATATATATATATATATATATATATACACACACACACACACGTCCCAAAAATATATATATACATCCATATATATATATTTCATCTATCTTCTTTTCTTTTTATTTTGGGCCCGTATGTATACATATGTCTATGTATGTATATATATGTTTTTATATTTATAAATAAAAGTAGTACCGTTGTAATGCTCGAGAGAGATTATCCGAGGAAGTTGTATTGAAGAAGTTGTTATTTTCTTGAGGATACGACTTAGATCTGCAATAAACGGGTAATTTTATCAAGTATTATGTTTGTTGTTTCTATATATCTATAATAATGTTAAGCTAAAAATATATCTAGCCAAGATATGAATCTGAATTAGTTATCTTTTTATAGATCTAGATGATTGACTATGGTAAAAATGATTAAAAATTAATTATGATGAATCTCTTTCTATTTTGAACTTAATGTACGGATAGAAAGACCGGAGGGTAAAAATGGCCGAGTGAAAACGTGACAACGGAATCCTATTTCCTACCCGGGGGCAGATTTGTCCTAGAAAAACAAATCTTATTAAAATTTGTGCTCGAGATCTAATTACGTCAATTTATCTATTTCTAACGAAGATTCTAAAATATTGACCACATGACAAAACGGTAGTGACCCGATCTTTTGGATGACGTAGGATAGTTAAATGAGACATATGACAGTTTCATACGCTCGTGTGAGAAGGAACTGTTGAGCTGAGGAGTGCACCGTTTCACATAATTTACACCTTGAATAAAGGAAGATCTGTCTCATTTATTTCTACTAAAAAGATATCGTAATTCAGTAACGTATTCTTGGCTAGATCTAAAAATATATATATTATCTATTTTTATATTTATATATTTATTTACTGCTTTACTAACATCTAACTAATCTAACGATCTAACCCGATAAAACTGATAAAAATGTGACTTAGATCGAGTTAATAATAGCTTCTTGGTGTTTAACCACACTTTGAATTATGCCTTCGTTTCCTGTGGATACGATACTCGACTCACCAGACTAGCACTACAATTTGACCCGGTACACTCTGCCGGTTAGGATCTGTATAGCCTAGAAAAGGTCCGTCAGCTTTCTGGCGCCGTTTCCAAGGTTAGGTTTAGGTCTGTCAGTTTTTTGGCGCCGTTGCCGGGGAAACGACGCTAATTCATTGTGTCTATGGTTACTACTTGTATTAGCTCAAAATTCTCGAGGATAAGTCAACACTCTTCTTATCTCATTTCTTTTTTATTTTCCGTTGGTATCTACCTTCTTTTAGTTACCAATTTTATTCTTCTATAAAATTTGAGCATTTTCTATTTTTGTTAGTTGATGACCAGAGGTGGTAAGGCCCCACTCAATCCTTATAAACCTGATTTAAACACGAAGGCAGTTAAGAGTAGAGTGTAAACGCGGTCATATCAGTCAGGGAAATCCTGACCAAGTATCATCTTCAAATCGAAATACGAGAATGATAAATCGATAATGAAACACCGGAACAAGGGCTTGATCATGCCCAAGGAATAGAAATAATCGAGAATCGGAATAAGCATAATCACCCACCAAACCCGAGACTTATTTGTGATCGGACCGTAGAAGGTACAGATTAATAATCCAATTCGTTTACCCAATAAAGGAGAAATTAATTTGAAATAAAATCTCATCTTTTGGTTTAATTGACACAAGAGCCCAATTTCTAGGAGAGGATGATGAGGATCCACATCATCACCTCTATCTTTCGAAGAATTGTGTAATCTGACCAAAAGTCATGGTGCTCATTATGAATTAACGAGGATGTCTTTGTTCCTTTTTTCTTTAAAAGGAAGAGCCACGAGATTGGTTTACTGTCACTTCCACATCATTCAACGACTAGTTGGGAGGATATTCAAACCGAGTTTTTAAAGCAATATTTTACTCCTGGTAGAAAATTGGAATTAATAGTTGAAATTGCCAACTTTAGACAAGGATCTCAAGAAACGTTTAGGAATGCTTGGGAAGATTTAAAAAGCTACTAAGAGCTTGTCCCGATCATGGTTATTCCTTAGAAATGCAAATCCAACTTTTCTGTCGTAAATTAAGGAGAGACTCACGTGCAGATGTAGATCATGCATGTGGTGGTTCGTTAATGATGAGTGAAGCCCAAATAGTTTACGATGCTATAGAAAAGATTTCCAAAAATAATCGAATGTGGGAAACCGGTTCTAGCACAAGAAAAGTAGCATTTGCAGGAGAATATACATCGAATACGGAAGTTCTCGCACACTTGGAGAATTTGAGTAGGAAATTTGACGGCTTATTAGCCAGTAAAACTATAAACTCAGAAAATATCATATCGAATGAATACTCAAGTCATGATAATGTGTCATTAGGGATGGAAGAACCGTAAGGATATTCAAGGGAAAAGGTGAGTTTTTACAACGACATAGAATTTGAACAACGCATTATTCAAACTCGTTTAATGCTATTAGAAGAGATCACCCTACTTTTAGTTGGTCCGAAACCCTAGTAAGCAAGGACAACCACCGTATCGATTCAATACAAAAATCCATATACTAATAAGGTTTATCAAGGAGATACCTCGAATCGGAACCTACAATCATTACCTAAAAACCATATCCACAACATACCACTCAAAGCATACCAAGAACTTGAGTTCAACTCAACTTTGAAGGAGTTGACAAATGGGAGAAATTAATGGAAAATCATGATAGGTATGATATCTACTCAAGCTCGAATATGGAAATTATGATGACTTCTATAGAATACAAGTCACTAAGGATATGAGTGCGTTGAAAACATCTATGAGTGGACATGATACCGAAATAAAAATTATAGAAGCTTCATTGAGGAATCTGGAATATCACTTGAGTAGAGAGTAGTAGAACGTAAAAGCAGTAAACCCTCGGAAGGATTGCCAAGTAATATCGAAAGAAATCGAGTGGGGTAAATCTTTGTTATTACGGAAGTGGAAGGATCTGTGGAAGTAATGGATTAGAAAAATTCGGAATAATGAAGTAGATGATGATTTAGATGGTAAATATAAGAAGAATATGGAATCTAAAGGGCCATTTCAAACCGAACCTTATCCGGCTCAACCTAAATTCACATCGGTTCAACCTGGAAGGGCATCACCACATCCACTTGCATATTTTGAAGAAAAGGTCTTTGAATGATGACACACTATGTCTTCAAAAGGCACAATCATTCAAGGAAGCTTTACCATCTTCATCTAACGACAAGGGTAAGGGAGGTATTCATTCTAACCCTACGATCTTGAATTACTCCCCATTCCCGAGAAATGAAATGAAAAAGATGAAGTTGGATAATAAGTATGCATATTTTCTTGACACTTTTAGGCACTTAACTATTAATACCCCTTTCATCGATGTTTGTAAGGAGAGCTTAGTTTGGGAGTGAATGATGAGCGCGTTATCTTCAACATTTACAATTCATTGAAATATCCATACATTACACTAGAATCTAGTTCTTGTGTAGACACTTTGTGTTCTCTTGTGGTGGATCGTACTAACACGCAGTGGCGAAGATGATGACTTGATAATAATGTGGCTTCGTAAACTCAAAGCTCGAAAATCAAAGGAAAAGGTCAAGAACCGTTGGATTCGACGGCATTAAATCTAACATATGTTGGAAAGCAATATTGATAAAAAAGACGGATGCACGATGCGTGAGGATGACCCACCACCATGCCTTAAAAGCGGAAGCACGGTAAAGTCGGCTATAGACTATAAATGTAGTCAATAGACGGGTACTATCCTTCCTATTTACTCCTTAAGCATTTTTTAGTTAGTTCACGAAATTAATTATTACATGCTTTTGTGAGTAAATGTTAGAAGTATCCTATTTTATTTTAGTATATTAGTTAATCATCATCATTTTGGTTGTTTAAGTTTGTCGAGCAAGCGACGTTAACCAAGAGCGCTACCGGGAAGCGACCCGTAAAAATGTTAAATGTAATAATTACTCATACTTTGGATGGTACTTTGCGAATACTTGATTGATTTTCATTTTGTTTCACCAAGTCTTAGGATGAATGTTTGAATGTCATTAAAAAAGGGAATGATTAGGTGGTTATCCGAAAATCCCGATGGAGAAAAAGAGAAAAAATTCAAATCGTCATTTCTTGGACTTAGGTTGTTCGAGCGATTTGAAATAACCCTTGAGGATCTGGGGATAAAGACTCGAGTTAATACTTTGCCATACGTTACATTTCATGATCTAGTCTGTTTTAAATTTCAAATAACGTGTGACATGTATTAGTTCAAATACTATGGAATTGAGGAGGTCATAACTTTAACCCACCCACCCACCCTTTAATATCATCCAAGTATTTGTTTTGACTTGTTTTAGTGCACCATTGCTTTCCCAACAACTTATTTACACTCACTTTACATTGAGGACAATGTAAGTTCGTAAGTGGGGAGTGGAGTCGTTGGTCTAGCAATGGAATTAATGTTTATTTTGTATCAATAAATCCCTTAGTTTTCGATTTTTTCGAGCATTATTTAGTTGATTAAAATAAATTGTACAAGGCATATATTTCATGGATTTGAAGATATAATGATCAATTTGGATGTGTATAACCAACGTGAACCGTAAGTGCATTGTAATTCCAAATATATTTGTGTAACATGAATTCATTGTTCACGTAAGCCTTTGATATTGAAGCGGAAAATTTTAAACTGTATCCATTTAGTATCCTAGTGGTTATTCTAGATAATAACAGTAACTTAGTAATAACTTTTGAACGTGTACTGTGAATATCTGAAGGTTTAAATGTGATAGAAAGGATATAAGTTAAGTTTAAAAAAAAAAAAAAAAAAAAAAAAAAAAAAGAGATGAACTATTTATATTTCGGTTGTAGCTACCAATGATTTGAGTGCAGTAGGGCGTTATCACGAAACGTCCTATATCACTATGAGGTTTAAAAGCTCCCGATTTGCTGATGATAGTAGTCGGCTGGGGGTTATCACGAAATGTCCTATTGCTGGGAATGAGGGCATATGCTACACATATGAAAGAAAAAAAAAGAAGAAAAAAAAAAAAAGAAAAAGAGTTAGATAGGTATTAATGTATTTGATCTCACCTCATGACGCTTGCAAGATAGTCGATTTTGGCAATGAGTTCGGATATGTTAGTATTCTATGAAAAAAATAGAATGTGGTTGAAAATTTAGTTATCTTCTCGACTATCCCAGAAGATAAAAGCGAATGATATGCTTTAGGGATTATCTAATAAGTACTCGGAAGAACTTTGTGTGGAATCTATTCTTTGCTATACCTAGGAAAGTCATTAGGGTTTGTCTGAATGGATATTTGTGCTTTGCTTGAATTATTCAAGAGAGGATAGTGGAAATTGAAAAGGCTTGTCACACACACACTCTGTTATACATTTATATTGAGGTTAAAGCACAGGTTATAATTCTAAAGGTTGTATTATCTGGTTGTTCCTTATACCTTCTATCTTCATGAATTTATCTCTCATTCATTTTGTTTTATCGCTTGTTTTGCTCGAGGGCGACCAAAAGCTAAGTAGGGGTTGTGATGAGAGATAAATTTATGATCATTATTATGACATTTACTTCAATATTGATACCATTTTGAGCATTATTGTATCAAATCAAGTCAAAATTACTAAGTTTTATTCAAATGTATAAGTAGTAGTTATTATATAAATTATCGTATTTTTTTATAAGTTTTATTAGTTTTGTACGGTTTAGTAACCGGAGTGTCGTGTCGGTTCGTTTGGTATTTTGGTGGTTTATTGCGAGAATTATAGGTTGACCAAAATCCCGAGTAATGACACGTTTTGAGGCCTAAAAGAGGTATTTTTAGGGATATAAGAGTGTGCCACTAACTTAAGTGGTCAAGTGGCTCGATGGTTAGTGAATACCACTAACGAATTATATCTTCGACAAACAAATGGCTCATCAAAAGGCGTTATCTGAAAAGTGTTCTTAATGAAAGTTGAAGATCTTCATATAAGATTTCCAATGCAATTTAAATTATGAAGATTGGAGTTCTACAACTTAAACAGTGATCAAGTGGCTAATCGATTTGGGTTAATAAAAATCCCGAAATAGCTTCGGAGGAACACGAGGTAATCAAGAAGGCGTTTTCTGGAGAAGAGTCCTTCATGAAAGTTGTAGAGTTTCTCGAGACCTTAATTTTGGCATTTCGTTTGCAATTTTTGGAGGTCTACAACTCAAGATATGAATTTTAGAAGTTTTATTCCAATAATTATAATTATAACCGAAGGATCGAGAATCAAGCTGAGTCATTATGCAATGATGATTCCGGACCGGTCCTGCCCCTATCCGGACCGGTCCGGCCTCCCCAATTCAGCCTATATATAGCACACCTTCAGGATCAAATTAATTGCCCCTTCTTTCTCTCTTTCTCGTTCCTTTCTTCTTTGTTTTTTTTTTCTTTCTTGCATACACTTTGTATATATATATATATATATATATATATATATATATATATATACACACACACACACACACCTCCCAAAAATATATATATACATCCATATATATATATTTCATCTATCTTCTTTTCTTTTTATTTTGGGCCCGTATGTATACATATGTCTATGTATGTATATATATGTTTTTATATTTATAAATAAAAGTAGTACCGTTGTAATGCTCGAGAGGATTATCCGAGGAAGTTGTATTGAAGAAGTTGTTATTTTCAGAGGATACGACTTAGATCTGCAATAAACGGGTAATTTTATCAAGTATTATGTTTGTTGTTTCTATATATCTATAATAATGTTAAGCTAAAAATATATCTAGCCAAGATATGAATCTGAATTAGTTATCTTTTTATAGATCTGGATGATTGACTATGGTAAAAATGATTAAAAATTAATTATGATGAATCTCTTTCTATTTTGAACTTAATGTACGGATAGAAAGACCGGAGGGTAAAAATGGCCGAGTGAAAACGTGACAACGGAATCCTATTTCCTACCCGGGGGCAGATTTGTCCTAGAAAAACAAATCTTATTAAAATTTGTGCTCGAGATCTAATTACGTCAATTTATCTATTTCTAACGAAGATTCTAAAATATTGACCACATGACAAAACGGTAGTGACCCGATCTTTTGGATGACGTAGGATAGTTAAATGAGACATATGACAGTTTCATACGCTCGTGTGAGAAGGAACTGTTGAGCTGAGGAGTGCACCGTTTCACATAATTTACACCTTGAATAAAGGAAGATCTGTCTCATTTATTTCTACTAAAAAGATATCGTAATTCAGTAACGTATTCTTGGCTAGATCCAAAAATATATATATTATCTATTTTTATATTTATATATTTATTTACTGCTTTACTAACATCTAACTAATCTAACGATCTAACCCGATAAAACTGATAAAAATGTGACTTAGATCGAGTTAATAATAGCTTCTTGGTGTTTAACCACACTTTGAATTATGCCTTCGTTTCCCTGTGGATACGATACTCTGACTCACCAGACTAGCACTACAATTTGACCCGGTACACTGCCGGTTAGGATCTGTATAGCCTAGAAAAGGTCCGTCAGCTTTCTGGCACCGTTTCCAAGGTTAGGTTTAGGTCTGTCAGTTGACTGTGACATCCAAGCAAGTATTTTGAAAGGAATTGTGAGGGGGGCGAGCTTGCCAAGCAACGTAAGTAGTATATGCTTTAGATTGTAAATTAACAGCAATTTAGATTGAAAAAGTATGTTTTTGTTTAGTAGTATATATATATTTTTTGATATTCAGGTAATGGATAGTTCATTGTGTGAAATTCGACGGCGATGCTTAGTGGACCCGAACATGTTTGACCAAAATGCACGTGTCATGGATACGCTATTTGCAAGTTATGTCAAAGGCTTTCACACGACACATGAAAAGAAAAGCAAAGGAGGAATTCTGAAGTATGCAAGGGCGATTTGATAGAGTATTTATGAATATTGTGAAGGGGCGACTCTGAATTTAGCAAATCATGGGAAGGTTGCACAAGTTTGTATGTGCCGATGATAAAGAGGATCATTGGTTTCTTACGAAAATTGATCCGAGTGGGATGATAATTTACGTGTATGACAACCTTCGGGGCATGTCGAGAAAAGTGCTTCTTGCAAGTTGTGTCACGCTTATGCAAGTTGTGATCTTTGCTTTTCTTGAAGAACCATGTAAAGACTATGAGAATTATTCTGTGAAAAACTAGCGGTGAAGGCGTGGATTGTCCATCTCAAGAAAATGGAGTACGTTTCATAAATTTATGCAATATATATAGGGATTATTAAGGTATTCGTTGTCGTGACTAACTTATCTTGTAATTCTTGTAATTTGGTAGGAGTGATTGTGGCATTTTAGTTCTTAAATTCGTGGAGTTCATGCTTGGAGGAGTGGATCTATCATTGATTCGATGCGCATATGCGGATTAGCGAAAGAAGTTGGTTCTTGAGATTGCTTTCATGGAACTTGCAGGACATAGAAATTGCATATGCATTTATATGTCATTGTAAAATTGTGTTAACCATCTATGAGGGTTTTGGTTATGACTTATCATTAAACTATGTCATTTTAATTTTTACAGAAGAATGGGGGTGGTTTGAAGTTTGAAGGAGAACTAAAATGTTTATTGTTGTTTTGAAGAAGGATGTTTTAAAGGAGAACTATGGTTCCTTTATTATTAATATGTATTGTATTGATAATTGTTATTTTGAAGAAGAATGTTTTGAAGGAGAAATTTGGTTTCATTCTTATTATTATGTATATTGTATTTGTAATTGTTATTTTCTTCCATGTTTGAGAATTAGGGTTTGATTCATTAGTTGGTTAACATTATTTGTTAGAAAATTTGACCCATTGAAATGAAGAAGTTAATTTAGTGATTCTTAAAGAATTATACAAATCAATATAGTTAACGTAAATGTGTAATTGTAATTGTAATTGTAATTGTAATTGATTAACACTATAATATTTGATGATTTGTCATTGACCCTTAACATAATGGATTCATTTCTTAATTTTAACTTTACACAGTTTCAAGTTTGTTTTGACACAAGTTTAATTTAACGTTACACAAGTTCAAGATTGTTTCGGTGAATGAGACATGTTTGAGATTGTTGCGGGTAAGAACTGGAATTAAACTATTAAAAAATGATAAAATGGGCCTATAAACAGTATTATATCGAAGAGATACGAATCTGAAGGGTGTCATGGTAGTCTACTACGCTGAAGAGATACAGTTACGAATGTGAAGGGTGTCATGGTAGTGTAAATCGAAGAGATACATATATCAATTAATCTGAAGGGTCTCATATAGGGTAAATCGAAGAGACGCCACCACCTTTAAAAAAAGATAAAATGGGCCTATAAATAGTAGTATAACCACAGATGTACAATTCATATTTATTACAAATAAAAACATAAAAGCAGAAGAAGAAAATGGATAAGCATACTAAGGAGATCGCAGATTTAAGAAACCAGGTTGAAGAACTGGAAAGAAAATTGGACGCGCGAAGACATGAATGCCATTATGAAATTGATAAACTGAAAATATGGATGACACAGGAGTCGGATTCCATGTATCTTGAAGTGGCGTATATCAATGAGAACATCAAAACAGTCAAAAAGAAAATCAACGATCGATCTGTTGCAATGATGCTTACAAAATTGCGGTCGCGATGTGCATCTGCATTCGTGCACTATCGCATGATGCCATGGCCGGGAACAATAATGTTTCTTTGGCCCCAAGTGGAGTTGGGGTTCGACCACAAACTCTCCCATAAGAGAGCATGTTATAGAGTTCTCGGATCACGGCATGTGATCAAATCCCATCTCCATCCAAACCCCACTTTATCTACATATTTGTATTTTCTTTAATAATATTATGTTGTAAAAAATTTATGAACTTGAAATTATTTATAATATTATCAGTATATTTTGATATTATGCAATAACTTTTTCTTATGAAATCATTTATAATGTTATATTTTTAAGTGTTTTATAATTGTTTGTTTGAATGATATCATGGACGTAGTTTCTTTTGTTACGTATGGATGTAGTTTCTTATACATCAGTTGTTGCATGCATGCAAATAAATTAGGGTATTAAGGTTTGCAATTAATAAAATAGTAGAATAAGAAAGGAGGGGATTTGGATGAATAAAGAAGAAGAACCTTTATATATGTTTCTGCAAATAATAAAAAGTACAATAAAAGAGGGTGGGTCTGCAAATGAAAAGTACAATTAATAAAATAATATTGCTGTACCAATAATGGTACAATTTCACAGACATTGCTTAAAGTAACTCGTAAAATGACCCCAGGAATCTTTTTGGATTATCTAGGTCATTGCTTTTCCAGTCATAGCTTAAATCCCTAAAATGACCATGTGCTACCAAGCCCCTTAAAAAATGCCTCTTAAAATAGCTAGTGTGAATCATTTTGAAAAAAAGACTCGTATATAACATTTCTCAATCTAAAGAGTGGAGACAAGTCACTTGTAAACCTTAAACAAAGCAACAATACCAAGCCTCTATTGAAGAGAATGGCGAGAATTTTATGGCACAGGACCAAACTAAACTCAAATATACAACTACTTGGGGAGGTGGAGTCTTGTTTGATGGTTGAATATGTGCCTGAGGTGAAGGATTGCACAATAGCCATAGGCTGGAAGGAGATGATTCGAGATGTGGAATGTGAGTCTATCATCAATAGGACCGAAGGATCCCAAGTTGGAATTCCTGGAAGCAATGATTCATAGTAATTTTTCTTCTTTTGAGAACATCCCCTCTCATCACACTGGTATCATTAAGATCCTTATTTGGAATTGCAGAGGTGCTGGCTCCAAAGAATTTAGGAGGCACATAAAAGAGTTTCTATTGAAACAGAAACCTGATGTGGCAGTCCTTCTTGAAACCGTCCAGGCGAAAAAAGCCTTTAAAGTCATTGCTAAGATTGGTTTCTGAGTTCCATCTGATCCTCCTCCTATTGGAAGATCTGGAGGTATTTGTATCATTTGGAATTCAGATTTGCTCGATATTAACTGTATTGAAGCCCGCCCAAATAGAATTCATGCTGTCATCTCCGAGAATAATCTTTGTAGGATTGATAACTTCAACTTCAATGTCATCAATTGTAACTTGATACATTTGGGCTACTCTGGACCTGCCTTTACTTGGAGCAACCATGCAACTACAGACTGGAGACTCTTGTACCATCAGCATGTGGGGCTCATCTCCCTAAAGTCCATTCTTAGTATTTGATTTTAACACATGTATAATGTTGTTATGACTATTGGATGTTTTATTTAATGTATTATTGTTGTGAAGGAGCCTCGTTGGATTGCTTTGGAACCTCCTGCTGGGGGCTGGATTAAGGTGAAGACTTATGCCAGCTGCATGGATATTGATGAGAATGGTAGATGCATGGTGGCCATTGGTGGGGTCTTCATAGACGGTAATGGAAGATTGTATAGGGGATTCGTGGGATTTATGGGAAGAAACTCCATTCTTCAAGGGGAATTGCTGGCTATCAAAGAAGCTTTGTGGATTGCTAAGGACTATGGTGTCTCCCAGGTTGTTGTGGAATCGGACTCTGTCTCTGCTGTAATGGCTATTAACGGTGGATCTAGGAATGATGACGGCAGACTGCTAGTTGATGATATCCTTGCCTTAAAGAATTCTGGCATAAATGCTAATGTGTGTTATTCAAATAAAAGGCAGGATGATGGAATAATAGATGGAATAATAGCCAAAGGTTAGTATCATCAACATTTACATTTTTGGTTGTGCATGTAATTGTACTTCATTTCTTACTTAGATTCATTTTGGAACTGATTATCAAGTTTAAACCCTATAATCAATTATAAAACAAAACCATATAACTGGACACAAAGTTAAATTTGGGTAGAAAATTTTATTTTGATAGATATATGAAGATAAATAAAGATTTATCACGATCGAATAAAATTAAACCATACTCCTTAATTAATATAGCTGGACACAAAGTTAAAGTTGGGTAGAAAATTTGATTTTTTGATAGATATATTAAGATAATTAAAGAATAATCACGATAGAATAAAATAAAACCATACTCCTTAATTAGTGCTAAGGTTTAACATTAAAATACTCACGATATAATAAGGTAGTTGATTGAGTACGTTGTGATATTATTGAAGGATTAATTATTATAGGAAAGGTTCTCAAAATGAATTTGTTTTGATTTTTTTAAATAAAAGGTGGAATTTGATTTAGAAAATGTGAATACAAGGCTTTGATTCGTTTCAACTACCAAAGTCATGAAGGTTTACGAAGCGTTGGAATTGTTTCAACTACAAAGTCAGTTTTTGAAAAGTGAAACGCCGTATCCATTTAATTGCTTGCAACGCTACAATTAACCTAGGGTTAACCTAGGCTATATATATTCTGGGATGATGTGATGTATGTCAACCAGATGATGTATTTTAATGCATTTTTAATCCCATTTCTTAAGTTTTTAGTGATAGTTTTATATCAAATATAATAAATATCGTGATAATACGGTTTGTTTTTATATATTGTAAATATAATAAAATCTCACTATTTTGACATATTTATAGGCTTATTGGCCTATTTTATTATCGAAATTACCCGTGGTTTTTCTCGTTTTGTTTTATTCTGAGATACCACGTGGTGACGCCTTTGGGTTCGTGACATAAAGCTCGATGGATACGGAAAATTAATTATCGGAACAAATTTTATAAAATTCCGTTACATCTCCTTAGATTTGACAAGATCCGGCGCGGATCGGGAAGAAACCGGCGCCGCGCCGAATATATCACAATTTGTCAAAGATTGGGAGAATATTTGCATTAATGGTGCACATGCAATTGCACATGGCAAGATCCGGCCCAGACCGGGAATTTCCGGCCTAAACCGGGAAATGGGCCCCTTCACTCAACATTATTGGCACTATTCATATGCAGAGAGTTCAATATTTCCCTATATATATATGAACGAAGGAAACAAGAAAGGAGAGTTGGGCCTTCATCTTCATTATTTTCTTCTTGCAGACAACATTTTCTTTAAGGCTATTAGAGCCGAAAATTAGTTACAATATTTAGCTATTTTCATTTCAAAATTAATTCTTTGAATGTTAACTCAACCGGTTGGGGTAGTTAATTGGATGAAGCTCAACACCAAGATCAGTCGGCTCCATGGATGCTCTACGAACATGATTGAAGCTTTTCCTTTGAAATTCAACGGTTGTAATCGGTAATATTCTAGTTTTATTTTTGTTTTGATAATCTTATTGCTATGAATACTAATTTTAACATGTTAGTAATTGTAGTAATGAGTAGCTAAATTTGTAACTAGCCAAGATGATGTTGTTGTGATAATTATTAATCTCTATTATGTTGATTGGGAATGTTAATTCATGTATTTCATAGCTTTTTGTGTTGTTGTTATCTTTTCCTATTTTCACTGTATTGCTTGTTGGTGTTGGATTGATCACCTTAACACTAGCACACACACACTTAGTTGAGACCGAAATGAGATATTAGGTGTGGGAGAAGGAATAGGAGAACCGGAAGGTAAAATTGGCCGTCTGACAAACGGAACCCTCTTTCTTATCCGGGGAAAGATTATTTGTACTCGAGAGATTATCATGTCAAATCATTAGGTTTAATTGAGGTTTTACCAAGGAGGAGGCATAGAACAATTTCATGCACTCGTATGAGGGGAAATTGTTAGCTTAGGAGTGCACCGGTACACACACTTGAACACTAATGGAAGGTTGGTAGGTAGTTAATTCCCATGATACTAGTAGAGATATATTTGATCAATGCATTGTCTTGGCTAGGCTTTTTATCATTTTATTACCCATTGTAGTAGTAGATTTTAGATAAATTTACCTTATTGTTAATTTGCGACTTAGATCAAGATAATAATAGCTTTTTGGTGTTCAACCTCACAATCCTTGTGGGATACGACCTTGACCGCTTACTAGACTACAATTGACCCGGTACACTGCCGGTAAGATTGGACACCCAGTTTTAGCCGATCATGATGCTGACATAAATTCCGTATATCTCTAAATCAGGAAGCACATCAAAGAAAAAAAATGGCAATGGAAAGAAACGAATTCATGAAAATGCTGGAGGAAGAAAGGCAACAAATTCAAATCATATTCAAGCAAGAACTGGAGGAAGAGATGAAGCGGTTAAGGAAGAAATTTATGCACCAACTGGAGGAGCAAAAGCAAGACATGATGGCACATAGATAGGAATTTCTTCATGAAACCGAGAACATCAACTTGAAGGTGGTTGAGGAGGTTGAATCAAGAGAATGTGAGGTGGCAAATATGAAAGAGACTATGCAAACCTACAAGAGGAAGATCAATCAAGTTGTTCAGGTTTCCAACGAGACGACGGGGAAAAGGATTGCACATCTGCCACATTATCTGTGATTTCTTAAAAACTTTGTTGTTGTTATGTCTGTTTGTTTAATTTTAATTTTACTGTTTGTTTGCAGAAACTTTGGGTTTAATTTTAATTTTTTGTTTGTATAATTTATTTTCATGTCCTGAAACTAATCTTTTTTTTTTATGTTCATGTTTATTGTATAATATATTTATCTGAAATATTTCTGTTCTTTTGGAAATTGCCATGTGTTTGCTTTTGGTTCTAATGTCCTCCTAGTCCAATTTGGTTTGTTATGCTTTTTCTTTGGGGTTGGTTCTGGTTTTGTATATGTTACACAAGTTAAAGCCTGTATGCACCAACTGGAGGAGCAAAAGCAAGATATGATGGCACAGAGATGGGAACTTCTTAATGAAACCGAGAACATCAACTTGAATGTGGTTGAGGAGGTTGAATCAAGAGACTGTGAGGTGGCAAATCTGAAAGAGACGATGCAGACCTACAAGAGGAAGATCAATCAAGTTGTCCAGGTTTGCAACGAGACGACGGGGAAAAGGATTGCACATCTGCCACATTATCTATGATTTCTGAAAAACTTTGTTGTTGTTATGTCTGTTTGTTTAATTTTAATTTTCTGGTTTTGTATATGTTACACAAGTTAAAGCTTGTGTCGATTTCAATCGTATGTTGTTATTTTAACAGACTTGGAAATGATGTTATTTTAACAGATTTGAATCATATGTAGTTTATAATAAAATAAAATGATTTGTATTTCTTATGTGAGTTTAATGAAAAAATTAATTAGTGTGTGATATAAAAGAAAGAAAAAAGATTATATTAATTAACGGGGAGAATTAATGTAATTATATGATTTTCATACTTTATAAATTATAATAATAAAGAATATAAGGAAGAAAAAAAAACAACAAAAGAGGATTGCATGAAAAAAACTACTCTGCGTGATAAACAAGAAGGAAATAAAAGAGAGAATATACCGTCCCATCGCATGCATAGAAGGCGTGAAAAAAGTAGAAAGAGGACAAAACATGACAGAATCAGTGGCAGGGGGCCATTGTTGACCGCGGACCGTCCATTCCCCCTTCATTTCTATTCATTTCATTTTGTTTTTAAGCGAGTAGATAGTAGTACCGTTTTCTGAGACGAGTAATGATAGAGGGACAACCGATGTGTCACGACAATTGACATTACGGTGATTTTCACTATTGATATTTGATCTTTTTAGATTTATGACATACAATAAGTCCGTTTAGGGTGTGTTACGTGAGTATGTCACACAATAAGTCCGTTTAGGGTGTCTTACGTGAGTATGTCACACAATAAGTCTGTTTATGGTGTCTTACGTGAGTATGTCACTCAATAAGTCCGTTTAGGGTGTCTTATGTGAGAATGTCACACCATAAGTAGTCCTAATTGAATCAGAAGTCCGTTTAGGGTGTGTTACGTGAGTATGTCACACAATAAGTCCGTTTATGGTGTCTTACGTGAGTATGTCACTCAATATGTCCGTTTAGGGTGTGTTATGTGAGTATGTCACTCAATCAGTCCGTTTAGGGTGTCTTATGTGAGTATGTCACACCATAAGTAGTCCTAATTGAATCAGAAGTCCGGTTATGGTGTCTTACGTGAGTATGTCACACAATAAGTCCGTTTATGGTGTCTTACGTGAGTATGTCACACAATAAGTCCATTTATGGTGTCTTACGTGAGTATGTCACTCAATCAGTCCGTTTAGGGTGTCTTACGTGAGTATGTCACACCATAAGTAGTCCTAATTGAATCAGAAGTCCGGTTATGGTGTCTTACGTGAGTATGTCACACAATAAGTCCGTTTATGGTGTCTTATGTGAGTATGTCACTCAATCAGTCCGTTTAGGGTGTCTTACGTGAGTATGTCACATAATAAGTCCGTTTAGGGTGTCTTACGTGAGTATGTCACACAATAAGTCCGTTTAGGGTGTCTTACGTGAGTATGTCACACAATAAGTCCGTTTATGGTGTCTTACGTGAGTATGTCACTCAATAAGTCCGTTTAGGGTGTCTTATGTGAGTATGTCACACAATAAGTCCGTTTATGGTGTCTTACGTGTGTATGTCACTCAATAATTCCGTTTAGGGTGTGTTACGTGAGTATGTCACTCAATAAGTCCGTTTAGGGTGTCTTATGTGAGTATGTCACTCAATCAGTCCGTTTAGGGTGTCATACGTGAGTATGTCACATAATAAGTCCGTTTAGGGTGTCTTCCGTGAGTATGTCACACAATAAGTCCGTTTATGGTGTCTTACGTGTGTATGTCACTCAATAAGTCCGTTTAGGGTGTGTTATGTGAGTATGTCACTCAATAAGTCCGTTTAGGGTGTCTCACGTGAGTATGTCACACAATAAGTCCGTTTATGGTGTCTTACGTGTGTATGTCACTCAATAAGTCCGTTTAGGGTGTGTTAAGTGAGTATGTCACTCAATCAGTCCGTTTAGGGTGTGTTATGTGAGTATGTCACTCAATAAATCCGTTTAGGGTGTGTTATGTGAGTATGTCACTCAATAAGTCCGTTTAGGGTGTCTTACGTGAGTATGTCACACAATAAGTCCGTTTATGGTGTCTTACGTGTGTATGTCACTCAATAAGTCCGTTTAGGGTGTGTTACGTGAGTATGTCACTCAACAAGTCCGTTTAGGGTGTCTTATGTGAGTATGTCACTCAATCAGTCCGTTTAGGGTGTCTTACATGAGTATGTCACATAATAAGTCCGTTTAGGGTGTCTTACGTGAGTATGTCACACAATAAGTCCGTTTAGGGTGTGTTATGTGAGTATGTCACTCAATAAGTCCGTTTAGGGTGTCTTACGTGAGTATGTCACACAATAATTCCGTTTATGGTGTCTTACGTGTGTATGTCACTCAATAAGTCCGTTTAGGGTGTGTTACGTGAGTATGCCACTCAATAAGTGAATAGTCATCGACTTCCGGGAAAGAGTAGAAGAATGGGACCTATTATGGGACATACTTTTTCAATATGAAAACGAAAAAATGAAAAATCAAAGTCTTATTCAAAAACCCCAATTATGACATCCCCTCTCTCCCACTTCACACCTCGGAACGCACCCTTCTTATAGAGTTATAGAGAGAAACGCGCTTTCACACCTTCTTAACCCGAGTCCGTTTAGGGTGTCTTACGTGAGTATGTCACACAATAAGTCCGTTTATGGTGTCTTACGTGTGTATGTCACTCAATAAGTCCGTTTAGGGTGTCTTACGTGAGTATATGTCACACGATAAGTAGTTCTAATGGAATCGGAAGTCCGTTTAATTTTGTTTTAATTATTATTATTAATTTTTATTTAGTAGTAAGAAGATGTATGTATTAACTATTTTTTTTAATAATCAAATGATGTAACAAGAATAAATAAATAAATATAATCAATCAAATGATGTAACTAGAATAATTATTTTGATTTTTTTTTTAAATTTTGTGATCGGAACCCTACTCTCCCCCTCCATCATCATCAATTCCCGCCCTTAAGCTGCTCCCCTCTCAATTGTTGCAACCAAAATTTTTGGGGGCCTGCTTTCCCGCTAAGAATCGCCAAAATTTAGAAAATTTCAAATTCCCTTATTTGATTTGATTCGAATTCTTCACCCACAACTAACCCCTCTAACCAACCCAAGTACACCCCCGCCCCTTTCATTGATGTGTTTCCCTCTTTTGATCTTCCCACCATTCAACCTTCAAAATCTCCATAAAGAAACCAACTAGAGCTAATTTTGGTGAGTTACTCTGCTCTTTTGTTTTAGCTTTTCTTCTAGGGGCTTTGCGAAGTACCTCTTTTGTTTTTCCAAAATGTTGTTACATTTTTTTGAATTTGAACTAATTTCTAACATATTTGTGTGAATTAACAGGGCATCAATGCCTTAACAGAGCTAATTTTGGTGAGTTACTCTGCTATTTTGTTTTAGCTTTTCTTCCAGGGGCTTTCCGATGTACCTCTTTTGTTTTTCCACAATGTTGTTACATTTTTTTTTGAATTTGAACTAATTTCTAACATATTTGTGTGAATTAACAGAGCATCAATGCCTTAACAGAGCTAATTTTGGTGAGTTACTCAACTCTTTTGTTTTAGCTTTTCTTCTAGGGGCTTTCCGATGTACCTCTTTTGTTTTTCCACAATGTTGTTACATTTTTTTGAATTTGAACTCATTTCTAACATATTTGTGTGAATTAACAGAGCATCATTGCCTTAACATAGCTAATTTTGGTGAGTTACTCTGCTATTTTGTTTTAGCTTTTCTTCTAGGGGCTTTCCGATGTACCTCTTTTGTTTTTCCAGAAATTTGGTTACATTTTTGTGAATTTGAGCTAATTTCTAACATATTTGTGTGAATCTACCTAGACATCAATTACTTAACAGAATTTTGGTGAGTTACTCTGCTCTTTTGTTTTAGCTTTTCTTCCAGGGGCTTTCCGAGGCAACTCTTTTGTTTTTCCAGAAATTTGGTTACATTTTTGTGAATTTGAGCTAATTTCTAACATATTGGGGTGAATTTACCTAGACATCAATTACTTAACAGAGCTAATTTTGGTGAGTTATTATGCTCTTATGAATTATGTTTTTTTTGAAACGAAGAAGCAGTCAAATTCACTCATAGATTGCACTCTTATGAATCGGGAGTACTTGTTAGGGGCGTTTAGTTATTTATTTGAGATATAGACAGACCATTTAATACTACATTATGCACAATTCTTTTCTTTGTGCCTGCAATCTCTGAAACGAACCTGAAGCAAAATATGAAGGGTACTTCTCCGATTTCCGATTCTTCTAGCAAGGTAAATGAATCAGGACATTTCATGAGCGTACATTGTTATGCAAATGTGGCGTTCTGCAAAATTGGTGACTTCAGAATGATGCTAACCCATGGAGACTGCTTCTACGGTTGTCCTTATTGGCGGTATGACTAATTTTTTGGTTATACTTTCCATTTACTTTCAAGGATAATGTGTCTCAGTATAATAATTGGAATTTCTTATTTTGCGGGATGATGAAGTCAAATGTGACTATTTCATATGACAGACACGGTGTGCATCTCTTGGGCCATATGGCAAAGTGTCTTCATCTACTAGGCCATATGGCAAGGTGTCTTCATCTACTGGGACACATGAAGATGTTACCTTTGTGAACTTGATGAAGAAAAGATAAACTTGAATGCACAATCGGTGTCCTTCAAAATGATATTGAAATGATAAAGTGCATGCGAGACAATGATGCAAAAAAATTGAACAAGTTGAGATCAATGTCACTGAGTTATTGAGAGGTCGCAATTCAGATTCCATGGTTCAAATGTTACTCCATGATAGAGAAAGGATTGCTCGCCTGGAGGCACTACTTGAGAAGACCAGGGTAGGGAACAATTCATCTAAAAAAACTTGTATTATTGAATATTACTTGTCTAAACTTTTATTTCGTATTTCATCTTACGAAATAAAAACTTAATTTCTTGGTATTCTGTATTTCTCTGTATATTTCTGTACATTTCATTTGGTTTTCTTATCTAATGGTTATTTGAAGGATTTGAATGGTTATCACATTAAACAAAAAGGAGAACAACCAACACATCAATGTTTTACAAGCTTAAACCCGTATCCTGGGGCAACACAAGCTTGAACTTGTTTCCAGGGCCGACACAAGTTTAAACCTGTTTCTAGAGTGAATGTTTTACAACACCCTTAATGGACGCAAAACACCACATTCGTGACACTCGAACAACTTCCCTTCACATTAAACAAATGAGAACAACCAACACATCAATTCTTTACAAGCTTAAACCCGTTTCATGGGGCTACACAAGCTTGAACTTGTTTCCAGGGCCGACACAAGTTTAAACCTGTTTCTAGAGTGAATGTTTTACAACACCCTTAATGGACGCAAAACACCACATTCGTGACACTCGAACAACTTCCCTTCACATTAAACAAATGAGAACAACCAACACATCAATTTGCCATCATTCAAAATTCAACATCATCTACATCTTCCAGATTTAAACATCAACCAATCAACCAAAGAAGAACAACCAACACATAGAATTTGCCATTATTCAAATACAATAACAAACAAACACATCAACACATCACTTTCCATTATTCAAAATACAACACAAGTTACGTCTTGAATCTTACACATCAACCAATCATCCTCAATGATTAAACATCCACATTATGTAAACATCTCATCCTCTTCATCAACATTAATACTTAAATGACCACAATATGTATCCCATCGCCTTCCTTCTGTAACATTGTCAAAGAAAAAAAGGTACAAGCTTAATGCAATGTAACATGATTGAATATAAAAGAACTCTAAATATTAATACATACAATACCTTATCATGGCAAAGTAGAGTGTCATTGGTGAGCATTTCTCCACCAATCAAACTCTTACAAGTGGAGCGTAATGACCATTGACACCGCATTTTCCACAAACATACTTCGTCTTTCTCGTCCCGGTGAAGGTTTCTCTTTTTGATGGCCGTCCACTTTGTCTCTTTGGCACCTTCGTGTCAAAACCACATCGTTAAGCACATCATCGGGATACACATTCATCTTCATTTTGAAGTGGATACACACATTTGGAATAACCTAGCCTCTAAACAATTGACGCTATAATACCAAGTGCAATACTTGGAGGCTTGCTTCCTCAGTATACTTCAACACAAAGAAATGCATGCTCGCATGGATACATATCCATCTGGAATTTTTACATGTGCACATCTTCAAATCCAACTCAACGATGTAAGAAATAACACATCCTTTTCACTTAACATCATACTTATCTCGAGGAAAGTGTATTAATTGAAAATCGTTTATTGACTCAAGCTTTTGTTCACTTCGATTTCAATTTTGGGAGTAAGAGCATCTTGGCAATTTGTAGATGATTCATTTCTTTTAGCAAACCAATCCTGTAACATCTCCCGGATATGTTCAATCAACCCAACAATTGAAAATTCTCGTGCACGCTTTAGCCTAGCATTCACAGACTCGGCATGGTTTGTGGTCATTATGTTGTAACGAAATCCCTCAAATTTAGCTCTAGCCCACATAGGGAATTCTGCCTCTTTCAAATATTAAATCGACTTTCGGACATTTACTACATAAAGTTTGAAATGCAACTTGAATTACCGCTCAGATAGGCCTCTACAGCTTTCTGAAAGAGCTTTCCCACACCACGTCTGGGATATTTTATCCTCAAATTCTTTTGCATGTGATACATGCAATTCCCATGGTGCGCATTCTTAAACACCGCCTTGAAAGATGTTTTAATACTATCGGCACGATCGAAAAGTATCGCAAGATCATTCGTGTCCCCAATGATGGGTTTTAGCTTATCAAAAAACCATGTCCAAGACTCTATACTTTCAGAAGCAACAACACCCCAAGCAAGTGGAAATATTTGATGATTTGCATCTTGACATGTTGCCACAAGTATGGTCCCTTTATAACGCGTTTTTAAATGCGTGCCGTCCACATAAATGACTTTCCGCATCGCCAAATAAAATCCCTCAATACTTTGACCAAGTGCCATGAAAAAGTATTTGAAAACATTCCCATAACTTTTTTCAATATGATATACAATGTCCGGGTTTCTAGCCTTCAGCCTATAACAATATTTGGGTAATTCTCCCAAACTTTTGTTTGGATTACCCCTTATCAATCCTTCTGCATAACCCTTAGCCCTGTACGCCTTGCAATAAGTTACATCATATCCAAATTCTTGCTGGAAATCATGCCTCAAGTCCTTTGGTGCGTTAATACGATTGGCATCTTTAAACCTTCTGGCAAAGTATGTGCCAATTAGCTTGTGCGTAGCATGTCTATGGTCTTTTCGAGGAGCAATAGGTGGGCAGCTATGCTTATTTGCATACGTTACCACTACAAATCGCTCAGATGGTGCTTGAAGTTTGGTGGCTCATAAACGCCATTTGCATCCGGCGGCTTCACATAAAACTGAATAAACGCTTTTGTTGGAAGTTTGCGTTTTGAATTCAAACTTGTACTTCGTAGCCAACTTCGCAAGTTTGAATACCAAAAAACTTTTGCATTTAAACGGATCATTCACATGAAAGTCTTCATGTTCGGGAATGCACACTAAAGTATTACCTATAGTACGGCTACAATGAAAGTCTTCATGTTCAATTCTTTGCACGTTAACCATAGTTGGGGGTGCATTCAAGGGATCAACAATCTCATTTCTCTCAACAAAGCCATCAAGATTCTCATTTGACAATTCATCAGCCCCGCTCATGCTAATTCTCTGATATGATTCTTCTAAATAAACATCTTCACCCAAATTCACCAATAAGGAGTCTTCAAGTTGCTCATTAAAGTCCATGTTGTCACCCCCCATGTTCAAATGAGAATCTTCGACACATGTCTCTATGCTTTCTATTCTTACATCCAACATCTCTTCCATGGCATTCCCAACAACATCCACATCTATCTCTTCATTAACAGTCTTTTCAACACATGTCTCTATGCTTTCTATTCTTACATCCAACATCTCTTCAATGGCATTCCCAACAACATCCACATCTATCTCTTCATTAACATTATTTTCAACACATGTCTCCATGCTTTCTCTTCTTACATCCAACATCTCTTTCATCCCATTTGCCAAAACATCAACATCTGTCTCTTCATCTCTTTCAACACATGTTTCTTGACTTTCCGACACATTTACTACTTCACATGTTTCTTGACTTTCATAAACCTCGGTACTTTTCCTTTTCCTTCAAACATATTAATAAAGCATCTTGTTTTAAATTACAAACATATATAAACCGATTCACAAGCTTATCGCAATCAAGCACCATCGGTCTAGCTTTACTAATGGGGACCATATATTTCATCTCAAACTCATACTTAGTTGTATCGATTTCCAACTCATTTTTCACCATGTCATACAATTCTTCAAATGTAATGTTCTTTTTGACACTTAGAATCGTCGAAACTTCTTCAGATTCACACCCTACATACTTCCAAGACCATAGACCATTGACGTCTTTTTCAATCTCCACAGGGTAAAATATAAAAATACAAACTTTATCTTCCATCACGCTTCACCGAGATCCTGTTTTTATTCAATACAATAATTACAAACCAATATACACATAGACAAAATCCACAATTCCGTTCAAATAGCCATTAACAAGTTTAAACTTGTGTCACACTATAATCAATCCACCTTGAAATACAGATAGAAGTTCACATAGCCATTAACAAGTTTAAACTTGTGTCACACTATAATCAATATTTTAAGATTAATACGATTACCATTCACCTGGAAATGCAGCTAGATATAACCAAATATATATATATATATATATATATATATATATATATATATGTATATATATATAGATAGTCATACCGGGTAATAACTGCACAAATCACCAATTCAACATTTAACCATTTCAATTCAAATCAAATATCCATTTTCAATCAGGGTCGCCCCCATTTTCAATTCAATTCAGAGTTAAACACACGGTTTAAGCTAATCCCGCAGGGTAAGTAAACTAACAAACTCAATTTCCCTAAATTCACATACCGGTATGGAAAGCCAAGAAACCCTTTTGATTACCACCCAGCTCGGCTAAGACAATGATTGACGGAGAAGAAGAAAAGAGAGGGCTGTTCCGGCGAGGACAATGATTGGACACCGATGGAGAGTGACGGACCTTTTCTATGCTATCAATCCTTACCGGCAGTGTACCGGGTCAAATTGTAGTGATAGAGTGATGAGTCAGGTGTCGATCCTCAGGGAAAACTTGGTAATTCACCGTGTGATTAAACACCAAGAAACTGTTATTATCTCAATCTAAGTCGCAATTTTATCATCCAACCAAACTCTAAACTAACAAACAATAAATAAAAGCATAAAACTAAAACAGATATATATAAGTATAAAAATATATATATAATCATATATATATAGATATAAGTATATATAGGTACCAAAACAATATCTAAGGGAGAGATAGATATTATAATTATAGACTAGCCAAGAATATGTTATTGAATCATTATATCTTTTAGTGAAATTGGATGTGCTCGATCTTTATTTTAAGTTAAATCAATTATACGAAACGGTGCACTCTGAACTAAACAATTCATTCTCACACGAGTATCCAAAATTGTCATATGTCCAATCATTTGTCCAAGGTCATCCTCAAGCATGGGTCACTCCCGTTTTGTCATTCGGCCAATTTTAAGGTATGTCAATTAAACAAACGAATTAAACGTAATAATCTCTTGAGTACATATTTCAATAAGAGTTTGTTTCTCCCGAAACAAATCTACCCCCGGTTTAGGAAATCGGATTCCGTTGTCACGTTTTCACTCGGCCAATTTTACCCTCCGGTCTTTCTATTAACGAGTTCATAACCTAACTACGAGGCGTCAATTCATAATTAGATTATGAATTCTTTCATATCAAGTAGCTAATTCAATACGAATATAGGAAGAGATTCATTATAACCGATTTTATTCCAATTTTAGTATAGTCATCATCCATTTCCCTAAAAAGATAATACTAATCCAATTTTATATCTTGGCAAGATATTAAGTTAGCCTAATATCATTATAAGTAAGATACTAATAACAACATAAATACATTAGAAAAGTTACCAGATTACAATCGAAGCTTCAGAGTTGTATCCTCCGGAAATAGCAACTCCTTTACATCAATGAGCCTTGATACATCCTCTAAGCATTATAACGATACTTTATACTACAAAGATTATTCGGCAGAGTGCCGTTCTACACTTTTATTTAACTAAAAACAACAAAACGAAACTATATATAGATATAGAAGAGAGATATATGCATTGGTACACTTCAAAATGGTTGCATTTGAGGTCTATTTATAGACCATATCACTAGGCCGGCGAGTGCCGGACCACCACCGGCGCGTGCGGCTACACAATATATATTCCCTTGTCGAGATTTGTGGGCCCGATTTGATTTTTACGCAATATTCGGCCTTCTCGTGGCGCGTGCGGACATACAACATATCGATGTTTGTAAAAACCTATCTCGAGCTGTAGACCTCAGATTGACATGATTTGATATTCGTTGGAAAGCTCTTTTGAAGGCCTACAACTTTCATCAAGGACTTTTTCTCTGAAAATGCCTCTAAGTTAGATCAAATGTCCGTTGAAGATGAATCACGGTAGAAACATTAAGGACAGTTAATCTGTTCAAAGTTGTTAGATTTTTTATCCCACAAAAAACTCATGATTTATACTTCAAAGTATGTCATATTTTGGGATCTTGGTAAACATCTGATCCTGCAATAATATCAATGAAACACCAAACGTAAATCTGACAAAAAAACATCATTTTTATCGTTTTTATAACTTATGCATCTAATTATAACTAACTATGATTTTTATAAGTTTTTAATGCATTTATATGAAATTATACTAAAATATCATAAATATAATAATAAAAAGTCTTATAATATGATCATATATTTTTCATACATCACAACTCCCCACTTAGCTTTTGATCGTCCTCGAGCAAAATAAGCGATAATATAATTCTTCTAGATTAAATTCCTAACTTAGTAACGTATGCTGTCAACATTTTAATTATATTAATTTCATCTATCTAAGATATTTAAGAAGATAAAAAGTGTATATAACTTAATAAACTAGTTATAAAATATTATTTAAATGAAATTTTTCATGAATCACTTTATAAGTATAAATAAAATATTTAGAACAACTTTTTAATCTCCACTGTATGATTTATCGGAATCAATGACTAAGTCAAGTAGTTGGCAAATTGGTTTGTAACGTTCAGGCTCAGGGTAGTTGGCTAATCGAAAAGGATAACAAAGGGAAATCAAAAGAGATAGAAGCAAGTCGTACGTACTTACACCTTCATCTTCTGATCAAAAATTTCTCAATCAGTAACACTCTTGACACTGTTTTCAATTTTTAACTTTAATAACTTCCAAAATAGGGTTTTCTCTTTTTTTTTTATTTTATTTTTTTTTATTTTTATAACAACATAAATAAGAACTTAAGAACATAGGCATTGCTTTATCAAGATTGATCGGAGTACTACTCTTTCGATCGAAAATCACGAATCCGGTTTCCTTAAACTCGTGATAATTCTTGATAGTTTTGATTCGACTTTTTCTTTTTCATCAGATTTATAGCATATACCTTCATTCCCAGCAATAGGACATTTCGTGATAATACCCTAGCTGGACTACTATCATCAGGCAGCTTTATCTGATATTTTATTTTTGGGTTGTCGATCAAAAACAGAAAAGATACCTATAATACTGTTCTTAGATTTTTTTTTTTTCGAGAATAACCATATTTGATAATAAATCGCCTTCCAAATAACATTCATTTCAATCTCAAAGATATACCAAATTTCGATTTCATCACCGCTATCCATAAATACATACTAAACTTGCGGGATTTTCAAAGAAATGTAGACCATTATTAAGTTAGGGTTGGTAATTTCTAGTTAATAATAATGGCTATTTCGAGTGAGGTCTTGATCACTCTACAAGGCTGAGGTGGAGACAAAAATTGGAAATTATGTTCAGGTAGGCTTATTTGGCTCTGGTTTATCAAAGTTATGCCAAAAATCTCATCATCCCTAATCCGATTCCAATTTCAAACTTTGTCTTGAAAAGAAAATTATTCTAAAATTTCATTATAATTATAAGTAACTTTTGTCTAATTTCATAAAAAAATATTTCATAATATTTATCAAGATATATATACTTAAAATCTTATTAAAAATCTAAAATAGACATAATTAATATAAGAATAATATATCAAGATTACTTTACTTAATTAAAAATTTATTCTATCCAAATATATCATTTTTATCAAATAATTATATATTATTGCTTATTAAACTAAGTGTATAAGTATTTGATGTATTAAATTCAATTTATTTACTAACCAATCTCTACTCCCCACTTATGAATTGGCATCGTCCCGATGGCTAATGAGTAGTAAAAATTTGGATTAGAAAATAAAATGAATTCTATCATGGTTAGATTATTTTAGGTGTCAAATAGACGAGCGTTTATATAATATAAAAGAAAAACATTTAAAAACATAAATTAAAAACATGCAAATATATTACAATACTAAAACACAACTTAAAACTACTAGGAGTGTTAAACTAGAAAACCATAAATTAAGTTAAACTAATTTAAACTAATTTTTTAAACTAAGTTATTTTAATTTATTGTGACTTATACTAACGTACCGTACTACTTTTATTAATTTTTTATTCCTTCTTTTCTACCAACAAAGTTATCTAATTTTCACCACTTGACGATCCTCCCGGAATATCGACTGGTAAAAGCCCAACACGAGGAATACGAGCTGGAAAATATTCATCTGTCGCTCTTTCCGGAACCCTTGCCAAACGAACACATAACCTAGAAATCAACCATCCAAATGGTAAAGGATGATAATTCGGTCTTCTCCCGAACGCAAAACTCACAGCTGATTTCTGAATCAGCACCCCCCAATCTATAACAGCTCCAGACTTATAGATTTTTGTTACGTCATATGGACCTGTCCATCTAGATTTAAGCTTTCCTGGAAACAACTTCAAACGTGAATTATATAAAAGTACTCGATCACCTATATGGAACTCACGACTATAGATTCTCTTATCATGAAAAGCTTTATGCGTTCTTTGTAGATTCGAGCATTTTCATAAGAATCGAGTCGAAATTCTTCTAGTTACATTAATCAAGTAATCTATGATCACCGGCGACTTTAGGATCAAAGTTTAGAAATTTAATAGCCCATAAAGCTCGGTGTTCTAATTCAACAGAGGAGATGACAAGATTTTCCGAATACTAATTTGTAAGGAGAACGACCAATCGGTGTTTTAAAGGTCGTTTCAGATGCCCATAATGCATCATCAAGTCTTTCGCCTGAGCTTTACGATTCGAGTCCACTTTGCCTTCTCCACGATTCTTTTAATTTCTCTATTAGACACCTCTACCTGTCCACTAGTTTGTGGATGATAGGGTGTTCCAAGTTTATGAGTTACACCATATTTCTCAATTACCTTAGTAAATGGTCGGTTACAAAAATGTGAACCTCTATCACTAATGATAGCCCTCGAGAATGCCATATCGTGTGAATATATTCTTTTAAGGAACCTTAGCACTACTCTGGTATCATTAGTGGGGAGAGCTTCACTTCTACCCATTTAGAAACATAATCAACCATTACTAGAATAAATCTTTTCCAAAAGATATAGGAAAGGTCCCATGAAATCTATGCCCCAAACATCAAATAGCTCACATTCTAATATCGGTTGCATAGGCATTTCATGTTTTTTAGATATATTTCCCCATTTTTGACATGATTCACAAGATTTTGCATATTTATATGCATCTCTATATAGTGTAGGCCAATAGAAACCACATTGTAAAACTTTGAAAGCAGTTTTCCATCCTCCATGATGACCTCCTGCCTCACGATCATGACAAAATGATAATACACTTAAAATTTCACTATCAGGAATACATTTCCTAATTATTCCATCTGAGCATCTTCGGAAAAGATCCGGTTTATCCCAATAATAAAACTTTAAGTCATAAAAGAACTTCTTTTCATTGCCAAGTCCAATGAGGTGGGATGTACCTACAGGTAATGTAGTTAACAATATCCCCAAACCATGGCGAATCTTCCTTTGATGGTATTCTAGTTTTTAATAATCGCATGGTTGAAGGAGTATCTATCTTAAATCAGCTTCTCATCCGAAACGAATCTCGAATTTCTTTTCCTTTTCCTTCATCATTATCCATCCTCGCTTAGATGATCCGCTACTACATTTTCACTTCCTTTTTTATCCTTAATTTCAATATCGAATTCCTGAAGTAACAGAATCCACCTAAGAAGACGCGGTTTGGCATCTTTCTTACTTAAAAGATACTTCAGAGCTGAATGGTCTGTGTAGACTATTACCTTAGAACCAACAATATATGATCGAAACTTATCTAAGGCAAATATTACAGCCAACAGTTCTTTCTCAGTAGTTG
The DNA here is from genome assembly GCA_026214975.1 of Gentiana macrophylla. Lineage (NCBI taxonomy): Eukaryota > Viridiplantae > Streptophyta > Magnoliopsida > Gentianales > Gentianaceae > Gentiana > Gentiana macrophylla. The sequence goes on along the minus strand of CM047814.1, from coordinate 95,540,229 downwards.
CATAATTAAGCTGAGCTGCGTTTAATGTGTGAGAAGCATAGTAGATAGCTTTGAGAATTTTGTTATACCGTTGACCTAAAACAACTCCTACAGCTAAATCACTTGCATCACACATAATTTCAAACGGCAAATCCCAATCTGGTGCTACTAATCTTTGTGCGATGAGTTAATTTCGCTTTTAGGGTCTTAAAGGCTTCCATACATTTATCATCAAAGTTAAAAGGTACTTCTTTTTCTAGCAAATGACTCGGGGTTTTGCTATTTTTGAGAAATCTGCAATAAACCTTCTATAAAATCCTGCATGTCCAAGAAATCCTCTTAACGCTTTCAAATTAATTGGTGGAGGTAATTTTTCAATTACTTCGACTTTAGCTTTATCAACTTCAATTCTCGCCTGTAGATTCTATGACCTAGTACAATTCCTTCGAGATACCATCAAATGACATTTTTCCCGATTTAGAACCAAGTTGGTATCTTCACGTTGTAAAACACGTTCTAAGTGTGATAAGCATTTATCAAAAGAATCTCCATAAACACTAAAGTCATCCATAAAGATTTCTAAGAATTTCTCGACCATATCGTAAAAATATTGCCATCATACATCATTTGAAATGTAGCGGTGTGCATTACATAATCCAAACGGCATTCTTTTATAAGCAAAAGTTCCATAGGGACAAGTGAAAGTAGTTTTTCTCTATCTCCTGCTTTGCAATGAATATCTCAGAATAACTGAATAACCATCTAAAAAGCGAGAATACTTATGTCCACTCAATCTTTCCAACATCACACGATGAATGGAAGTGGATGATGATCCTTTTAGTATGATCATTCGGGCCTCGAAAGTCAATACACATTCGATATCCTCGTAATTTCCCTTGTCGGAATCCATTCATTTTTATCATTTTCTTTTACCGTGAAACCTCCTTTTCTTTGGAACTACTTGAGTTGGACTTACCCATTCACTATCCGATATGGGAAAGATTATTCCCATTTCTAATATCTTAATGACCTCTTTCTTAACGATTGTTTGCAAATTTGGGTTGAGGCGGCGTTGTGGCTGAATACAAGGTTTAGCTTCTTCATTCAAAATAATCTTGTGAACACAAATCTCGTGGCTAATTCCTTTGATATCCGCCATTTGTCCATCCAAAAGCTTTCTTATGTTCTCTTAACATTCTTAGTAATTGATCCTCTTGTTCTTTTGTTAAGGTTGATGAAATGATAATAGGTAATGATTATCATTTTCAAGAAAAGCATATTTCAAATTCGAAGGAAGTGGTTTCAACTCCAGATTCCTTGGTGGATCTTCTAACGATGGTTTTAAACCGGTCCTTCCATTTCCAATTTCAAATTTTGATGCCATGGATGTTTAACAAACCCTCCTTTATCTAAATAAAGGATTACTTCTTTCATTTCAAGATCATTTTCATCTTCTTTATAGATAGAAAATGCCAAACATTCTTCTAATTTATTTTCATAATCTTTAAATTTGGCATCCCACATAGTAGAATATTTATCTATTAAAGAACATGATTACGTTCTTTATATGGATGGTTTATAGCTTTGAAGATATTGAATGAAACTTTATCCTCATTAACTCTCAAGATTAGTTCACCTTTTTGAACATCTATCAAAGTTCTTCCTGTAGCTAGAAATGGTCGACCTAGAATAATTGGCGCCGAATATCCTTCTTCCATTTCCATTATTACAAAGTCTCATCGGAAGTAAAATTTATCAATTTTAACCAACACGCCCCTCGATTATTCCCTTAGGATGTTTAATTGATCTATCTCGCCATCCTGAAGGGTCATTTCAAGATTCGTAAGCTCTCCTATTCCTAGTTTCTTATAATCCTCATAAGACATGAGATTGATACTTGCTCCTAGATCACACAATACTTTCTTAAACAGAAATCCTCCAATTTCACATGGAATAGTGAAACTACCAGGATCTTTAAGTTTAGGAGGTAGTCGATGCTGAAGTATTGCAGAACATTCTTCATTAAGGCATATATTCTCATATTCTTCTAATCGCTTTTTATTAGATAGGATATCTTTAAGAAACTTTCCATAGGCAGGCATGTTGACTAAAGCTTCTATAACAGGGATATTGACATGAATATGACGAAAAGTATCAAGGAAACGAGCATATTTCTTATCAGTTTTTATCTTTTTAATTTGATCTTTCGGTGGATAAGGCAAAGATTCTAAATCTATAGCCTTTGGTTCTGAAGTCATTTTCTCTTTTCCTTTCTCCTTGAATCTTTGAGCATTACTTGATCGCCAAGTTTCATTATCTTGAGATTTTTCCTTTAAAACATCCCCTGTATCAACTTTATCCTTCTCAGTTACTTTTAAATCTTCCTGTTTTTCTCCCTGATTTTCTCTGACATGTTCCTTAAATAGGGTTCTCAGGTCCTTATCCATAGGATCTTTCAGAATTCTAGGGACTTTTACCCATTTTTCACCTTCAATTTCAGGTTCAACATCATTCTGTTTTAAGAATTCTTCGATAATTTCTTCCTCTTCATCAGTGAATTCAAGTTCGTCCTTTTCCTTTATGATATTACCATTTAAATCATTTTCTACCTCATTGTTTCCTGCGTTCTCTGCTCTAGTATCTTCACAATATTTCCTACTTCTTGTAATCACAGCATTTACCTCTCTCGGGTTTCTTTCAGTATTACTTGGTAATCCTCCTGGAGGTCTACTGTTGTTACGTTCTCCTTCTCTACTCAAATGATCTTCCATATTCCTTAACGATGCTTCTATAGTTCTCATTCTCGTATCATGTCCACCCATAGACGTTTTCAACATAGTCATATCCTTGTAGACTCGAACCTATAGAAGTTATCATAGTTTCTATATTACGAGCTTGAGTAGATACTACACCCATCATATTTTCCATTAATTTATCCCATTTATCAACTCCTTCAAAGTTGGGTTGAACTTTGGGTGACTGGGTATAGTTTGAGTAGTATGTTGTGGATAAGATTTAGAGTAACGATTGTAGGTTACGATTTGATGTATTTCCTTGATGAACTTGATTACTATATGGATTCTTATCCTGAACTGGATATGGCGGTTGTCCTGGCTTATTAGGGTTTTCAGACCATCTAAAAGTTGGGTGCTCTCTTCTAATAGCATTAAAGGAGTTTGAATACGCGTTGTTCAAATTCCTATGCTGTTGTAAAAAACTCACCTCTTCCCTTGAGTATCCTTCTGGTTCTTCTATCCCTAATGACACATTATCATGACTTGAGTAGTCATTTGGTATGATAGTTTCGGTTTTACTGATCCTACTAGCCTGTGAGGGTCATCAAACTTCCTACCCAAATTCTCCAAGTGTGCTAGAACTTCCGTATTCGATGTGTATTCTCCTGCAAATGCTACTTTCCTGGTGCTAGAACCGGTTTCCCACATTCTGTTATTTTTGGAAATCTTTTCTATAGCATCGTAAACTATTTAGGCTTCACTCATCATTAATGAACCACCACATGCATGATCTACATCTGCACGTGAATCTTTCCTTAATTTACGACAGAAAAGTTGGATTTGCATTTCTAAGGAATAACCATGATCGGGACAAGATCTTAGCAACTTTTTAAATCTCTCCCACGCATTCCCAAGCGTTTCTTCAGATCCTTGTCTAAAGTTGGCAATTTCGACTTTTAATTCCAAATTTCTACCCGGAGTAAAATCTTTGCTTTAAAACTCTGGTTTGAATTTCCTCCCAACTAGTCAATGAATGATGTGGGAGTGACATAAACCAATCTCGTGCTCTTCCTTTTAAAGAAAAAGGAAACATAGACATCCTTGTTAATTCACGATGAGCACCTTGACTTTTGGCCGGTATTGCACAATCTTCGAAAAGATAGAGATGGTGATGTGGATCCTCATCATCCTCTCCTAGAAATTGGGCTCTTGCGTCAATTAGACCAAAAGATGAGATTTTATTTCAAAATTATTTGCTCCTTCATTGGGTAAACGAATCGGATTATTAGTCCGGTTTATTCTTAAGGTCCGATCACAAATAGGTCTCGGATTTGGTGGGTTATTATTACGATTGTTCGGTTCCGATTTTGATTATTTCTATTCGGTTATTTGGTATTGGTAGATCTGATTAAGATTTTGGCCATGCCTCGAGAGCATGATCTAGCCCTTGTTCAGTGTTTCATCACTGTTTTCGACCATTTTCGTATTTTGATTTGATGATGATTCTCCGTCGATTTCACGACCAAAGATGACCTTGTTTCCTTTCTGCTCTTAACTGCCTTTCGTAAGTATCTATGTCAGGCTTATAAGGAGTAAGTGGGGCCTTACTCTTTCTGGTCATCAACTAACGAAAACCGAAAATAGTTGAAATCGATAAAAGTAAAGATTGGTAACTTACTTATTAGGTAAGTACCAACGAAAAAGAAAATAGAAATGGGGTAAGAAGAGTGTTGACTTATCCTCGAGACTTTTGAGTTAATATAAGTAGAAATCATTCGAACACAATGAATTAGCGTCGTTCCCCGGCAACGGCGCCAAAAAAGCTGACGGACCTTTTCTATGCTATCAATCCTTACCGGCAGTGTACCGGGTCAAATTGTAGTGATAGAGTGATGAGTCAGGTGTCGATCCTCAGGGAAAACTTGGTAATTCACCGTGTGATTAAACACCAAGAAACTCATATTATCTCAATCTAAGTCGCAATTTTATCATCCAACCAAACTCTAAACTAACAAACAATAAATAAAAGCATAAAACTAAAACAGATATATATAAGTATAAAAATATATATATAATCATATATATATAGATATAAGTATATATAGGTACCAAAACAATATCTAAGGGAGGGAGATAGATATTATAATTATAGACTAGCCAAGAATATGTTATTGAATCATTATATCTTTTAGTGAAATTGGATGTGCTCGATCTTTATTTTAAGTTAAATCAATTATACTGAAACGGTGCACTCTGAACTAAACAATTCATTCTCACACGAGTATCTGAAATTGTCATATGTCCAATCATTTGTCCAAGGTCATCCTCAAGCATGGGTCACTCCCGTTTTGTCATTCGGCCAATTTTAAGGTATGTCAATTAAACAAACGAATTAAACGTAATAATCTCTTGAGTACATATTTCAATAAGAGTTTGTTTCTCCCAAACAAATCTACCCCGGTTTAGGAAATCGGATTCCGTTGTCACGTTTTCACTCGGCCAATTTTACCCTCCGGTCTTTCTATTAACGAGTTCATAACCTAACTACGAGGCGTCAATTCATAATTAGATTATGAATTCTTTCATATCAAGTAGCTAATTCAATACGAATATAGGAAGAGATTCATTATAACCGATTTTATTCCAATTTTAGTATAGTCATCATCCATTTCCCTAAAAAGATAATACTAATCCAATTTCATATCTTGGCAAGATATTAAGTTAGCCTAATATCATTATAAGTAAGATACTAATAACAACATAAATACATTAGAAAAGTTACAGATTACAATCGAAGCTTGAGTTGTATCCTCCGAAATAGCAACTCCTTTACATCAATGAGCCTTGATACATCCTCTAAGCATTATAACGATACTTTATACTACAAACATTATTCCGGCAGTGCCGTTTACACAGCCTTTTATTTAACTAAAAACAACAAAACGAAACTATATATAGATATAGAAGAGATATATGCATTGGTACACTTCAAAATGGTTGCATTTGAGGTCTATTTATAGACCATATCACTAGGCCGGCGAGTGCCGGACCACCACCGGCGCGTGCCGGCTACACAGTATATATTCCCTTGTCAGAGATTTGTGGGCCCAGTTTCAGAGATTTTTCTGCAATATTCGGCCTTCTCCGGCGTGCGGACATACAACATATCGATGTTTGTAAAACCTATCTCGAGCTGTAGACCTCAGTTGACATGATTTGATATTCGTTGGAAAGCTCTTTTGAAGGCCTACAACTTTCATCAAGGACTTTTCTCTGAAAATGCCTCTAAGTTAGATCAAATGTCCGTTGAAGATGAATCACGGTAGAAACATTAAGGACGATTAATCTGTTCAAAGTTGTTAGATTTTTATCCCACAAAAAACTCATGATTTATACTTCAAAGTATGTCATATTTTGGGATCTTGGTAAACATCTGATCCTGCAATAATATCAATGAAACACCAAACGTAAATCTGACAAAAAAACATCATTTTTATCGTTTTTATAACTTATGCATCTAATTATAACTAACTATGATTTTTATAAGTTTTTAATGCATTTATATGAAATTATACTAAAATATCATAAATATAATAATAAAAAGTCTTATAATATGATCATATATTTTTCATACATCAGAGAGACACAGCAGAGTTATTCGCTTTGCAAAGAGAGGGGCGGAAGCAGAGTAATTGGCTACTGATCTGATTTTGGCGCGTAAATTAGGGTTGGTTAATTTACCCGCCCTAATTTAGGGGGTCGGATTAAGCAAAGTTTAATGGGATGTTTAATTAAGGGTTAATTACATTTTTAGTGTTAAGTAAATCACCCCAAATCAAGAAGGGGGGAGGGCATTAATGGCTTTTCACCCAACTTGGAGAGTCCAAGCTTGTTCATGACATGATTTATGTCATAAGCTTATTGTTGCAACAATTTCGGTTGACAAACTTAAATAACTAAAGGCCCCTATAAATATTCTATAACACCTACGAGTATTTACGACTTTGACAATCTAGTAGGTTGTTTGCTTTACCAACCCTCACCTCCTACCCCATCGAACTTGATCACTTCCACCTCACCGACTCTACCCTTATCCCTACCCATACCTTTTTCACCCCTACCCCTGTAACACCCCGACTTTTAGAAAGAGTAAAGTAGTAACTGAGTTTCACTATGACCTAATTATTATTTATCATATGTAAATTAATTAAAAAAGATTTAATTAAAGGACTTAGTTATTATTTAAAAAGGATTTAATTAATACTCCCTCCGTTCCTAAATATATGTCGTGTTTGAGAAAAACATACAGATTAAGAAAATGAGTATTCCAAAAAAAAATCTTGGAAATTGTAGTGATGTAATGAATATGAAAGATTGATTAGTTGAATGAGCCTAGAAAGTTGAAAAGTTGTATTGAAAAGCGGAAAGATTATTAAAATATGTATTGGAAATGTAACTACAACATATAAAAATGAAATTTTGATTTTGGCAACTGCGACATATAATTAGGAACGGAGGGAGTAACTATAAAAGGGAAAATACCTTCTAATCTCCCATTTATCAAAACACGGCAAATCTTCGGAAAAGTCAGAAAAAGGCGATACAACTGTTGAAATAGTGTCCTAAACCCAATCGGGTTGGACCGGATCCGACCGGGTTGGGTCATTTATACTATTTCTTTATGATTATACATATATATAAATGGCTTTTTCTGTTTTCATATATTTGTTCTTTTAAGGAACCAATTATGAATTGTTATATGATAACGTCCTTAGTATTAAAATGTGATAGAGAAACCATGATAGGCGATTATGGTTGATGAGATCTCTAATCACTTTAATAAGTTTGATACTTAAATGTCTCTAGGCTGATGTACTGTTAAACATGCATTGATAGTACGAATAGATTATCACGTATTATATGTCTTCTGTCTTTAAGGGTAGGTATAGATCTCATCTATCAAAATGTAGAAACACTTGGACTATACGTGGACGTGTATTAGAGAACGCGTACGTTAGACTGACCCACTTACACTGTTAAGTGTCACACTATGTGACGGTTGTGTAATTATCCTTAAGGCCGGAGTCTACATGGCATCACGGTGTGGATTGTCATGCTTGGACACTATTGAGGTTTCCCTTAACAATGGGGCGATCATGCAATTGTGATTGGGAATGATACTGAGGCATGTGAAGTATACATGTTAGGTCGTCTGGGAATCGCGTACCCTATGAATGTGGTGAATATCCGAAAAGGCCTTCTTATAAGGAATGTCTTACTCTCGTGAATCTTTACAAAGTGGAAGTAAATGTATTACTTCGAGAGAGCATGATATCCAGATTATAAGATACGGTCGTCAATGCTTGACACTTGACGTATGAACGTATGGATACTATTACAGCGATAAAATTCTATTTACACGCTAACCGAGCACATGAAAGGTAGTAGTCATTGCGTATTGACTCTTCCGATGATTGGGGGTCATGGACGTGTTGCTAGACGCTATCCATGATCGTTAGAGGTGAAGGGCATTTTCGTAATTGCACCTTATGTCTACGGCTAACATATTCGGAAGTCTATCGGGTCACACACATATGAACATCAAGTCGAATTAAAATGTGGTTATAGTTGATAACCAAATAAGGAAAAAAATTATCTCATACTATAAGGTTATAGTGGTAAATTAATATGGTGGTATTTATTTATTATGATTAAATATAATACAAGATATTAATTATGTTGATTAATTAAATATGTATATAGATACATAATTTCGAAAATATATATGTATATTGATACATATGTATTTTGTGAATTAATTAATCATAGTGTTATATTAATTAAAAAATATTCCGGAAGCCAATAAATTGGCAAAAGGGGCGTAGATGATATAGTGTATAAGATACACTTGGATTGTGCAATTTAATTAATAATATTACCATAATATCAATATTGGATATTAATTGATTTTGGAAAAATAGATTTCTGGTAATAAGATAAAGATATATTCAATATAAGATATTGTCAATATATATCTTGGAAATATGTTTACTATAAGATATTGAATATTAAATGAGATAAATCAATCAAAGGGATTTTCCTTATTTTATTAGGAAAATATTTTCTCTCTCCTCAATCTACTAGGAAGCTTCTCCCAATCAGATTGGGAACTATAGAGGGGCGCCCCAATGCCTTATAAATAAGAGGGCTTGGCTAGCTCTTTTGTACACCATAATTCCAAGAGCTAATTGTTCTTGTGAAAAATAAGAGAGCTTCTTAGAGAGAGATTATAGAGAGAGAAAAGGTCGACCTAGTAGTCGAGTTTTTCTAGTAGCAATTCTTGGCGGGATTCCGGCGAGGTGCTCGTGTGGATTACTGGTAGAGGCTGGACGCTTGGACGGCTTGCGCACATCTACTCCTACCGGACGGTCAAAGCGTCGATCTTTTAGATCAACCAAGGTAGTATTACCGTCCCCTCTCTTATATGTTTATTGTTTAAACGAAGATGATCCTGGATGGGGAAATCAATTTTTAAATTCCGTTGCGCTACTCGATTGATTCCTAACAGTGGTATCAGAGAGGTCTTCGAGCTTAAACAATAAGCTTCTTTTATTCGCGTAGTAAATTAGATCCAATAGATTAAATCATGTATGATATTGATCCGTAATAGATACAAAAAAAGAAGAAAAAAAAAGGAAGAAGAGGTGGTGGCGGCGGCGGCACCACCACCATTCGACGCCAATGGCGGCGGCGGCACCACCGCCATTCGACGCCAATGGCGGCGGCGGCCTCCGGGTTGCCGGCGGCTGTCGGCACCACCGTCCCCCTCCCCTTCTTGTTTTGTTTTGTTTTGCATCTTTATTTTTCAATATGGTCAATGGTTGATAATTTCTCTTTTGTTTAGTTGATGCCATGTGACTAACTAATGACTCAAATAGTTTGACATTTGGGAAGCCATATGGCATCTCCCAATTTGTTGGGAAGAAATATGTTTTGGTTATGAACCAAATCTAGGCCCACTTGATTTTAATTTTATTTAAAATAGTTTTAAATTTGAAAATTAAAATTAAAATCGATTTATTATTAATGGTTAATATAATTTCGATTAAAGCTATTTATTAATTAAACGTGAATTAATTAATTGATTGGATGCTATAAGACGCAAGTAATTAAAATTTAAATTTTATCTTTTTCATAAGATATTGATTGTATGCATTAGATAGTAGATATAATATGATTATATAGACCCCGATTGATCATGGACTCGACCAATAGGATATATGTGAATGCTTCATTTTCTGTTGGTTTTAATTGTTGTCCTAGGCCGTTATGAAAACGTGACCTAGTTTTATTTTTGCATTATCCCATTCCCGTTAACTCCCCCCGTGTGCGGCGGGTGTAAAATTTATTAGATAGATTTCTTATGTAAAATAAATTGATGACAAGGATGAAGACCAAAAGAAAGACAATAAAGATCCATGAAGATGGCGCATGTCAAAGATCAATTGGTGGTTGCGGCTACCCTTAGTTGTGGCCCGCGGTTTCATCATTTTGTATTCGAAACCGCACCTAAGAAAAGTCAATAATCATACAGGTTATATTGTGCGCGGAATGTTGTGTATGTTTTACTTTATTTGATATTGTAGTAATATGCACGTAATAGATGAGACCGTAATTAAATAAAAATTAATTAAGTGAATTAATTTAAAATTACTCCACGACAAAAATCGAGTTATAATATGTCTCCCAATATTATAGTGACGGCGAAGAGCCCTTGTTCGGATCCAACTGATCGGCCCACGTCGGGAGTTGACCTACCTCGGGTATATCGTCATTGTCGAGATATGATCGTTATGAGATCTCATGAATACTTGGGTTACGACTCGACTAAGAATCTTGCGGTGATTGGCCCACGTCAGGACCGTCTGATTTTAGAGACATGAGGTTGACTATCACATAGACGATGTGAATTGTCAAAGAGTTGACTAGTCAAACCACTGGAAGTCGCGTAGGACGCGATTGGTAAGAAGTACCTACCCGTCGAAATTGACCCGGTCGATCGGCCCACGTCGGAGATCGAGTCAACTAGATAGGATTCCAGCCACTAAAGAATTTTGGAAAATTCTTGAAAGTCAATTTGGAGTAGTTGACTAGTGGGAGCAAAATCATAATCCCAAAGACCATCTTTGATTTTTCATATAAGCAACAACACTCTTTTATCTTTATTTTATGTTGTAGTTTTAGCAAACTTTTATATTTATGTTTTAATTCTCGATTAGTAAAACCAAATTATGACTGTTACCTTTTGAGAAACGTTTTCAAATAAGGTTAAGTGATTTTAATCCTTTTAAAATAAGCAATGAAACGAGCAAGTACGATATAGTAGTCAAAGAGGCTACATATATGATGCAGTCCTCTAAGACTTTAATTATTAACGGAAGCTCACATATTGGACATAACGATATCCAATGGGTCATTCCATCATACGATGATGATTATTCAAACATTAGATAGATTGGATAAAGATGACCATGTCGAATTTTGGAAAGGTTGTTTTCAAAATTGCAAGATTTAAGTATCGACTTAATTCTTTAATCATTGCTTGAAAGTAAATTAAATAGTTCATGTTTTGTATATGATTCAAAAGGTTAAATAGATTATTTAACAATCGTTGGATTTTCTTTATGAAAGAAAATTGAAGACATAATTCTTGTGATTTTTCTTTGGTCTTATGAAGACTAGATTAAGAAATATTTACAAGAGTTTGAAGGATTAAAATGGAAAGTTAGGGCATGTGCTTAAATAAGAGAACTTATTGAAGTCGCTATTTTAGGCAAGCACGTTGAGATAAATCTATCTAAACTCAAGTCAACTCTCAGATATATGATATCCTACGAGTGTGATTAAATTTGAAAGATTAAATACAGATTTGGAAGGTGAAGCAAACGTTGTAACATTGCACTTACCATATTATGAATCTAGTAAACTGATAAGGGAACTAAATAAATGTTATTATAGTCCTGTTCTTATGAATAACATGTTTTCAGCTACACGTTAGGATTTATGGACAAATTCAATTGTAAGGAATAAATGTTATTTCGATAAAGTTGGAAGGTCACTGAATCTAACATACTAGATTGATGTCACTATATAGTTGATATAGGTGAAAAAATCTCAACTAAACATTTATAAGGCCGTTATCCTTGATTTATGGTTGTTCTAGACATAGTCTCTATGGTAGGGAAGCGTGTAATCGAACGTCATTCAGATAATTCTGAACCATATGATTATGAATCATGTGGGTTATACATATCTTATCCAAAGAGGACTAAAATACCCTTTTATGAAAGTGGTTATAAAATCTAGAAAAATTGACTAGAGCCTAAACATATTGATGTTTGTTGGCTTATGACAATTTATACCATGAATAATTGTTTGTCTCTCATTTGGACTATTTTAGAAATAGTTGAATGTACTTATTGAAGTACGACAATTCTGAAAGCCCGAAATATTCAAGCTAGTACGAATATGAGATAAATGAAACTTAGGAATTAATCTTCAATTGGTTTGAAGCAATTAATAACTTGAGGGTGTTTCAGAAGCCGTCTCAAAAGAAATCAGATTCTCCCTAAAATGATATCATTTTGAGATGCGCGATCGGATTGGGGTTCCGAAATGCAAGCGACACTTTATACGATAAAGTGGTGACGTAAGCCATGCAAAGAATCCCTTACGCGTTTTGGGATAGTGTCCTTAGTCAAAACACATACTTAACCGAGTTCCAAAGAATAAGGTTGAATAATTCCATATTAGATATGGAAGGGGATAATGTCGAATCTATCTTAACCGATGATTTGAAGTTGTCACAGGCAAAGTCAGAAAGGCATGGAGCCTAGTACGACATATGCAACTTTGTGGAATGTCTTGGCAAGTATGCTAGATATTATCTACTTTCCCATAGAACAAAATGTTTGTCTCCAAACATGCTATCTTCTAAAGGAGGTATTTCTTCCAAAAAAGATAGTGGGAGTAAATTAGATCTCAAAAGAGTTTGAGAGCCACAAGGAGAGATTCAACCATAGGAACGTGAGCAGACGGCACATAGTGATGAGGTGTACAACACTGCTCAGTGCACACAAATGTTCTATAAGTCTGTGGCCTGAAAAGACTGCTGCTGTGTTCATCTTGAAGAATGAATATCTCGTGACTTATGAAGGAATGTTTGAGAGGCAAGATTGAGAGAAATGGCCAGGAGCCATAATATCTGAATTAGATTCCATCAGTGACAAACAGGTTGTGAACCTAGTCAGTCTTACCTAGAGGGAATGTCCCTAAAAGGCTGACATGGATAGTAATATGATTACCGTAAGGCTATAGTGACGGCTGAAGGGTACGGGGTGTAAACCTTGTAATTATCTTTATGCTGGAAGCTGAGCCCAGTTCTATTCAGAGTATGCTTGTTATAACTTCGTATCATGGCTATGTGATAGTGTTGAAGACATTGGGCAAATAGCCCGATGTTCATAGACGATAACATGATATGTGAGCCCACGAGATCCATTTATGGACTCAAACAAGTTTCTCTATGTGCAAGAGGGATAGTGGGAGTGTGTTATGATTTTTGTGTAAGGTATTGGATATCTCTCTTGAGAATTATCACCCTATGTCACAGTCTATTAATGTTTGGTAGTTCAAGGTCTTTACAAAAGCACTTGGATTAGCAGTTCTTATTTTTAGGAATAAGAATCTACAGTGAAAGATTTAACTGCTGTTAGTTTATAGTTTACCTATATAGATGTGATGCTAAAAGAGTTTAGCATAGATCGCGACAGGAGATGCTGCTAAGCGGTGTTCTCAAGATCTATCTAGGTTAGGACGTTAGTCCTAAAGATAATGTAAAGATGATGCTTATAGAAGGTTTCATTTGCTACTGCGATAGGAACTATCATAAAAGTAATGCCATATGTTCATAGTCCATGAAGAGTCATGAGCAAGTTAAGGAAAGTAAATCTGGTGAATGTCGAGAATATCCTTAAACAAGTTAAGGAAAGTTTCCTAGTTTATCGAGACTTGGAATCGAATAAATATTGATATACAGGCATGTATCCTGAGTCTTATGAAGGCGAGTGAGAGCTACAACTCAGCCAAAACATAGTATTGCCTTGGAGGCACAACGGAAGTTGTACATGGATCTGGAAGGTTCATTCTTGAACCTTGTGTGGTTCTTCCAACTTTACTATATAGCTGATATAGTGGTGGATTCATTGCTTAAAGCAAGGACCAAGGTCTCGTCGGAGATTCATGTGTGTTGAGGCGGTTCCTTTTGACTTGGCCATTTGGAGCATGTTATGAAGGTAGTCTGAGTCCCTACGGATAACGATCCGTTCACGGCTAGGGCTGGTTGCGAGTATTGCATGAGATTCTTGTGTTTCAACCTGGTCTTGTGTGTACGAGTGATTGGTTTTAGGCCAAGTGGGAGATTGTTGAAATAGTGTCCTAAACCCCATCGGGTTGGACCGGATCCGACCGGGTCGGATCATTTCTACAATTTCTTTATGGATTATACATATATATAAATGTATTTTTCTTTTGTCATATATTTGTTCTTTTAAAGAACCAATTATGAATTTTTATATGATAACGTCCTTAGTATTATATTGTGATAGAGAAACCATGATAGGCGATTATGGTTGATGAGATCTCTAATCACTTTAATAAGTTTGATACTTAAATGTCTCTAGGCTGATATACTGTCAAACAGGGCATTGATAGTACGAATAGACTAGCACGTATTAGTTGTCTTCTGTCTTTAAGGGCAGAGATAGATCTCGTCTATCAAAGTGTAGAGACACTTGGACTGTACGTGGACGTGTATTAGAGAATGTGTACATTAGACTGACCCACTTACATTGTTAAGTGTCACACTATGTGACGGTTGTGTAATTATCCTTAGGACCTGAGTCTACATGGCATCACGGTGTGGATTGTCATGCTTTGACACTATTGAGGTTTCCCCTAACCATGGGGTGATCATGCAGTAGTGATTGGGTATGATACCGAAGGATGCGGAGTATATATGTTAGGTCGTCTGGGAATCGCGTACCCTCTGAATAGGGGTGAATATCCGAAAAGGCCTTCTTATAAGGATTGTCTTACTCTCGTGTATATTTGCAAAGTGGAAGTAAATGTATTACTTCAAGAGAGCATGATATCTAGATTATAAGATACGGTCGTCAATGCTTGACACTCGACGTACGAACGTATGGATATTATTACAGCGATAGGATTCTATTTACACGCTAACCGAGCACATGAAAGGTAGTAGTCATTGCGTATTGACTCTTCCGATGATTGGGGGTCATGGATGTGTTGCTAGACGCTATCCATGATTGTTAGATGTGAAGGGCATTTTTGTAATTGCACCTTATGTCTACGGCCAACATATTCGGATGCCTATCGGGTCACACACAAATGAACATCAAGTCGGATTAAAATGTTGTTATAGTTGATAACCAAATAAGGAAAGAATTTATCTCATACTATAAGGTTATAGTGGTAAATTAATATGGTGGTATTTATTTATTATGAATAAATATAATACAGGATATTAATTATGTTGATTAATTAAATATGTATATAGATACATAATTTTGAATATATATATGTATATTGATGCACATGTATTTTGTGAATTAATCAATCATAGTGTTATATTAATTAAGAATATTCCTGAAGCCATTAAATTGGCAAAAGGGGCGCAGATGATGTAGTGTATAAGATACACTTGGATTGTGCAATTTAATTAATAAGATTACCATAATATTAATATTGGATATTAATTGATTTTGGAAAATTAGATTTATGGTAATAAGATAAAGATATATTCAATATAAGATATTGTCAATATATATCTTGGAAATATGTTTAATATAAGATGTTGAATATTAAATGAGATAAATCAATCAAAGAGATTTTCCTTATTTTATTAGGAAAATGTTTTCTCTCTGCTCAATCTACTAGGAAGCTTCTCCCAATCAGATTGGGAACTATAGAGGGGCGCCCCAATGCCTTATAAATATGAAGGCTTGGCTAGCTCTTTTGTACACCATGATTCCAAGAGCTAATTGTTCTTGTGAAAAATAAGAGAGCTTCTTAGAGAGAGATTATAGAGAGAGAAAATGTCGACCTAGCAGTCGAGTTTTTCTATTAGCAATCCTTGGCGGGATTCCAGCAAGGTGCTCATGTGGATTACTGGTAGAGACCGGACACTTGGACGGCTCGCGCACATCTACTCCAACGGACGGTCAAAGCGTCGATCTTTTAGATCAACCAAGGTAGTATTACCGTCCCCTCTCTTATATGTTTATTGTTTAAACGATGACGATCCTGGATCGGGAAATCAAATTTTAAATTCTGCTGCGCTACTCGATTGATTTCCTAACAGCCACTTCACGGGAGAAAAGGGAGAACGGACTCTTCGATCGCATGACCAATCCGTTCATCGTTTCAAGATGCCACAGTAGAGAAGAGTGATCACCGCGACGAGACGAAACTTTGGAATTCATCATCTCCTTATTTCGTATGTTTTTAGTTTAGCCCTAGTTTTGGTATTCATCGAATTTGATCATTTCATACGTATTTCTAATGTCTAGAAACCTTTGTCACAATTAATTGATGTATAACCGTTGATCAATATAGGATTTGGTTAAGGTTTGTGGAAGAAATATGTAGACTTTCTTGAGGGTTTGGATCGGTTTTTCTTGCAATAGAGGTAAGAGGCCCTTCCTAATTAGTAATTACGTTTACATTGTTTAGGTTGAGTTTGTGTTGGTTTGTAGCAAGGATTCGTGCTTATATGTTGTTGCTATGATAGGGTATGCTATGGGATGTTTAAAACATGTTTTGCTGTTATTTTATGAGAATTTTTTATGTTGAATATGTTTGGAATTGAGTAGGAATCATAAAAGTGTAGAAAAATGGGAGTTAAGGCTTTTTTGCGCTCAATGCATATGCATTGGTTAGCAATGCGCACGCATTGCTGATGCAGGATGGTCTGTTTCCGTTTTGTGCAATGGAAATGCGCACTCATTGCAGGCAATGCGCACGTATTGGCCGGACTGAGGCATCCTGAATGTTTCTGTTCGTTTAATGCGCATGCATTCAAAGGTATGCACACGCATTGACCCCTGTTTTGGGGAAAATGTTGTTTTAAGCCATGAGATGACTTTAAAATGTTGTTTCTTGATCTAATAACATTGAATGAACATGAACAAGCCTTGATTAAGCTTCTGATGCATTTAGTTCCGGCACCGAATGTACTCTTCCTAAGAGTTGAAGTCCGGGACCGTCAGAGGAGTATGATTGGCTTGTGCTTTGATGAATTAGTATTCATCAATGTCTGTGTAATTGCTGGGCCTTGTCCGTGTCTAGTGGTCTAGTAAGAGAGTAGGAGTTGTGAGGGATCTTACTTGAAAATACTTAGGTGGTTAGTTAATAATTATTAACAAACGTACTTGTGTAGTTAAAAGGTTAAATATCAATCCATTCTTGGTAGGGCACAAGTCTATATCGTGATGTGTGGGCATTCTGAAAGTGAATAACTTCGTAAGTCTCTGAGACCCTACGTATGGAGGAACTTAACCCCGTAAGTCCGAGACCCTACGTACGGAGGAACTTCGCCGAACGTGTACACTGTCGGAGTCTACCAGAATAGACTTCTGTGGTTATTGGTATGATCCACCAATATGTTTCACCTACTCCGTGGTGAGTTACACCATGCGCAGTGCCCTTGAATGTTGATGTAACAGAGATAGGCTAAGCTAGAAACCAATAGTCGTGACATGTTGATGAGCATGAAGTGAACCCTAGAGTTTGAGTCGGTCTCACCAAGATAACTTAATAATAATAACGTAACCTTTTCCGTTGTTGAAATTAATTATTCATTAGCTTCTCACTCTTGCTAAGTACATACATACTTACCTCATTTGCATGTTTCTTTTGTATGCATTGTGGGGTGAGAAGATGAACAGGTTGTCCATGAGTTTGATGACGAGGATATGAGATGAGCTTTGATGATGCGTCCAGTTTCCTTTATTTCATGTTGCACTTTTGTTTTCGAGTTGTAAGACAAGTTTGTAAGTTCTTTCTTTGAGACATCGTATGTTGTAAGTTCTTTTGTTTTGTTGTTGTAAGATAAACTTCCCATCTGTAGTCGTTTTGTAATCTATTCTTAACAGCATTTATGATGTTTTGCCAAGTCTTTTTAGCTTTCATTTGCTAAACTCAATACGATATAGTAGAGACTTACGTGTAATATTAGATTTATTTAATATTATATGTGCCAAGTATTTCATTTCCGGATAAGTACTCGATATCCGGGAGCGGGGCGTTACAATCCCATCCTCACGTACCCTGACCCTACCCTACCTTTACCATACACATACCCTTACCTAGCTACCCGTACTCTGTCACCACACTATAACTTTATCTACCCTACCAACCACCCTCACTTTACCCCTATCATCTACTTCCACCTCTCTTATAACCCACCCTACATACCCTTATATTCCATGTTACTTACGCCTACCACCTATTCTATACGTAGCCAACACTAATCTCTTACCCTAACCACCTCACCTTACTCCTATCTCTATCTCACACCGCCATTATCATCATTACCCACCCCACATTAATTAATATATCCCTTTCACACACTAACATTTACTTACCACATTCTTACTCTATCACCCCTACCCACATTCATCATGCTTTCCTTACTACCCATCGTGTCATTTATTACAATCAAATTTAAACTTGGATGATGTGAGTCGTGTTGAGAAAATCGATATTGACAAAATTGAAATTCCCTTTCCTTTAAGTGAGAAGTGGTGACTGATGATGGGGATTCCGAGGCTATGCAAGGTGTCAACCTCGAGCATGGAAAGGGTTCCAAGAACATGTAGTACTTTTGGGAGGTCTTAATAGGCTATCCAAACTTAAGATATCAAATTTTTTCAGAAAAAGCATCAAAAGGAAGTTCTAGGCATTTTAGTTCTGGGGCTGAATTATTCTTCCACTGTTGATCATGGCGATAAGAAGCTTGATTATTCAATTTGGTAAGGCGCTTGATATTACACAAGGGTGGAGCCATGATTCTATTCCAGGATGGGTTGATGGACTATATCAAGTTCGTTGGGTGGGCTGAATTAACAATATTTTATGGATCAAACTGGACTACATAAATTTTATAATGTAATATTTTTTTTCCGGATGAGCTTAGCCCCTTTGCCAATATACTGGATATGCCCTTGATATTACGTGCATGTGTTAGGTGTTTTACAATCTTGTTTCCCTACGGTTATCTTTTGGCATTCTTTGAGGTACACTAGTTTTGGTGGATATGAAGTTAGGGTAGTTTTTTGTGCTTATATTACAAGGTGGTAGTTTGTTCTTATATGCGCGTGGTGACTCTGACTCTTTTCTTGATGTTTTTGCGACGGTTTTAGTCATGCAGTGGCATGCTTTGCTCCACTTACGTTATTTTTCCGTTTGACTGTGGTTGGTGATGTTGTTATTTTTGTAACGCCCCGCTCCGGGATACCGAGCCTTTATCTAGAAGATAACGTTAGGCGCCTTATAACATTAAATAAATCTAACCTTATACGCAAGCCTCTACGTCGTCGTATCAAAATAAATCAAACGGAAGCTAAAATGACTCGGGTAAAAACATAAATACTACTATGAATAGATACAACCATTCTAAAGATAGAAAATATAGCTTACAACAACGAAACGTCTTACGAAAGAAGGTACAACAACAATCTTACCAAGCTAAAAAAAGTTAGAACATACTTTTTGAAAATTACAAGATACATTATACACCTAGATAGCAACATGGTAAAACTCCATAGCAAGCATAGCCAACGTCCTCCTGGTAATCGTCATGATCCGTCTCAACTTGTTTGTCTTGTCCCCACAAAGCACAAACCAACATGCAAAGGGGTAAGCACATAGGTACTTAGTAAGAGTGGAAACTAACGTTTAATTAAGTTCTACCACGAAAAGATTAACATTATTATTATTATTAAGTTATCTTTGTGAGACCTACTCAACTCTGGGGTTCACTTCATGCTCATCAACATGTTGTGACTATTGGTTTCTAACTTAGCTTATCTGTGTTACATCAGCATTACACTATTTCGCATGTCTATAGGGAATGCAATAGGGTCGCTGACGCGCTTGCGGCGTTGGGAGGGGATGATCAGATTTTCATCCATCAAAGAGAAGTCCCGTCGCATATTCGGAATCTTATCCATGATGATTTATACGGCCCATCTCATATCCGCTGTATCACTGATAACCCGGGAAGCACTCTTCACTTGTGAAGGGTGCAAACCAGGTCGTATTGCTTATCTCACTGACTTTCTCATTTTCATCCAATTGTATCCATATACTGCATGCTCCACTTTGTGCAGATCGATGAAGCTAACTGAATGTGGAGATGGAGGGAACCCAGTTGCGTGACACACTTATCTCCACCAATACCAGATTGACTGGACGCACCCCTCCATTTTTTGTTGGGGTGCAATTCAGGTGTTTTTGTTCCTTTTCTCTACTATTGTCTGGAGTTTGTATGTTGTTTACCATATTCCTGGTGTGCTTATGTTGCGGACAGATCACCACCTTGCAGTTTGTCTGGCGCTTACATATGGCTGCGGCTTAGTGGATTGTGCTGACCTTTGGACGCACCCCTACCACATTGCTAGGGGTGCAACCAGTGTGTTTTTTTGCTTTTGCGATCAACCGTGCTCATACTTATTCTGGTGTTTGATATTGCCCCTTATGTGTTTGGTACAGCTTCTAGTATGGGTTTCGTAGCTCACTTTATGGATGGGTCATGTCGAAATTTCAAGAGGAAGGGCTGCAAGCTTCTTCAAACCAAGAAAGTTCACACGAGGATGCGAATGGGTCTTCGGCATTTCATGCATAGAGGCAACATTTATTTCAATCTGAATCCCACTGATGTAATTATTTATAGGGCAGGGAATTTTTCGGGGGTGCATAGAGCGAGTACTCTTCCCTATGTGGTGGATTTTCCTACACTGGGTTTGCCACAAATAGGGTTTAAGGAGGCCATGCTATGCACTCTATCACGTAAACTTGGGGCGGGCCGGGATATGACACTCAACTTTGTAGCTCTTTATTTCGTTTATTAATAAAATAAAGTTGCTTTAAAAAAAAAATGACTGTTACCTTTTGAGAAACGTTCTCAAGTTGGTTAAGTAATTTTAATCCTTTTAAAATAAGCAATGACACTAGCAATCGCGTTTTCGTAGTTGAAGACAAGAAGGCTACATAATTGATGGAGTCCTCTAAGACTTTAATTATTACCGGATGCTCACATATTGGACATAACGATATCCAATGGGTCACTCCGTCATACGATGATTATTCAAACATTAGATGGATTGGATAAGGATGACCACGTCGAATTTCGGAAAGGATGTTTTCAAAATTGTAAGATTTAAGGATCGACTTAATTCATTAATCATTGCTTGAAAGTAAATTAAATAGTTCATGTTTGGAATATGATTCAAAAAGTTGAATAGACTATTTAACAAACGTTGGATTTTCTTTATGAAATAAAATTAAAGACACAATTATTATGATTTTTCTTAAGTCTTATGAAGACCAAATTAAGAAATGTTTACAAGAGTTTGAAGGATTAAAATGGAAAGTTAGGACATGTGCTTAAATAAGAGAACTTATTGAAGTCTTTATTTTAGGCAAGCACGTTGAGATAAATCTATCTAAACTCAAGTCAACTCTCGGATATATGATATCCTACGAGTGTGATTAAATTAGAAAGATTAAATACAGATTTGGAAGGTGAAACAAACGTTGTAACAATTACCATATTCTGAATCTAGTAAACTGATAATGAACTAAATAAATGTTATTATGTTCCGGTTCTTATGAAGAACATGATTTTCAGTTACTTGTTAGGATTTAGTAGACATATTCCATTGTAAGGAATAAATTTATTCCGATAAAGTTGAAAGGTGACTGAATCTAACATGCTAGACTGATGTCACTATATAGTTGATATAGGTGAAAAATCTCAACTAAATATTTGTATGGCTGTTATCCTTGATATTTGTGGTTGTTCTAGACACAGTATCTATGGAAGGGAAGCGTGTAATCAAACGTCATTCTGATGATGCTGAACCATATGATTATGAATCATGTGGGTTATACGTATCTTATCCAAAGATGACTAAAATACCATTTTATGAAAGTGGTTATAAAATCTAGAAAATTGACTAGTGCCTAAACATATTGATGTTTGTTGGCTTACGATAATTTATACAATAAATAATTGTTTGTCTCTCTCTTGAACTATTTTAGAAATAGTTGAATGTACTTATTGAAGTACGACAATTCTGAGAGCGCGAAAAGTTCAAGCTAGTACGAATATGTGATAAATGAAACTTAGAAATTAATCTTCAATTGAATTGAAGCAATTAATAACATGATGGTGTTTCAGAAGTCGTCTGAAAAGGAATCAGATTCTTCCTAAAAGGATATCATTTTGACATGCGCGGTCGGATTGCGGTTCCGAAATGTAAGCGACACTTTATACGATAAAGTTGTGACGTAGGCCATGCAAAGAATCCCTTACCTATTTTGGGATAGTGCCCTTAATCAAAACACATACTTAACCGAGTTCCAAAAATAAGGTTGAATAAATTCCATATTAGATATTGAAGGGGATAATGTCGAATCTATCTTAACCGATGATTTGAAGATGTCATAGGCAAAGTCAGAAAGGCTTGGAGCCTAGTACAACATATGCAAATTTGTGGAATATCTTGGCAAGTACGCTAGATATTGTCTACTTTCCCGTGGAACAAATGTTTGTCTCCAAACATGCTGTCTTCTAACGGAGGTATTTCTTCCAAAAGAGATAGTGGGAGTAGATGAGATCTCAAAAGAGTTTGAGAGCCACAAGGAGAGATTCAACCATAGGAACATGAGCAGACGCTACATAGTGATGAAGTGTAGAACACTGCTCAGTTCACACAAATGTTCTATAAATCTGTGGATAACCTCAAGCCTGAAAAGGCTGCTGGTATGTTCATCTATGAAGGAATGTTTGAAAGGCAAGATTGAGAGATATGGCCAGGAGCCATAATATCTGAGTTAGATTCCATCAATGACAACCAGGTTGTGAACATGGTCTATCTTACCTAGAGGGAATGTCCCTGAAAGGCTGACATGTATAGTAATATGATTACCATAATGATATAGTGACGGCTGAAGTGTACGGGGTGTAAACCATGTAATTGTCTTTATGCTGCCAGCTTAGCCCAATTTTATTTAGACTATGCTTGTTATAACTTCGTATCATGGCTATATGATAGTGTTGAAGATGTTGGGCAAACAGCTCGATGTTCATAGACGATAACATGATATGCGAGCCCTGAGATCCATTTGTGGACTCAAACAAGTTTCTCTAGACAATCTCTTAGTTTGATAATCAAAGGAGTTTGATTTAGTCAAAAGAAGGGATATGCCCTAATGTGCAAGAGGGATAGTGGGAGTGTGTTACGATTTTTGAGTAAGGTATTGGATATCTCTCTCGAGAATTATCACCCATGTCACAGTCAATTAAAGTTTGGTAGTTCAAGGTCTTTAAGAAAGCACTTGGATTAGCAGTTCTTATTATTAGAAATAAGAATCTATAGTGATAGATTTAACTGCTGTTAGTTTATAGTTTACCTACATAGATGTGATGCTAAAAGAGTTTAGCATAGATCGCGACAGGAGATACTGCTAGCCGGTGTTCTCAAGATCTATCTATGTTAGGACGTTAGTCCTAAAGATAAGGTGAAAGATGATGCTTATGGAAGGTTTCCTTTG
This sequence comes from Gentiana macrophylla, assembly GCA_026214975.1. Taxonomy (NCBI): domain Eukaryota; kingdom Viridiplantae; phylum Streptophyta; class Magnoliopsida; order Gentianales; family Gentianaceae; genus Gentiana; species Gentiana macrophylla. The sequence continues at coordinate 95,516,593 of CM047814.1, read as the reverse complement.
CTACTGTGATAGGAACCATCATAAAAGTAATGCCAGATGTTCATAGTCCATGAAGAGTCATGAGCAAGTATGAAAGTAAATCTGGTGAATGTCGAGAATATCCTTAAACAAGTTAAGGATGGTTTCCTAGTTTTTTGAAACTTGGAATCGGATAAATATATATATATATATAGACGTGTATCCTGAGTCTTATGAATGCGAGTGGGAGCTACGGTCTGGGTTTGCGGTCACTTTGATTAAGTGATACAGTGAGCTAGAAATGTTCTTAGCAAGAGATCATTGTAAATTCTACAATATGCCAAAACACAATAGTGTCTTGAAGGCACAACAGAATCAATACGTGGATCTTAGAGGTTCATTCCTGAACCTTTCACGGTTCTTCAATATTCACTATATAGCTGATATAGTTGTGGATTCATTGCTTGAAGCAAGGACCAGGGTCTCATCAGAGATTCATGTGTGTTGAGGCTGTTCTTTTTGACTTGGTCATTTGGAGCATGGTATGAAGATAGTCTGAGTCTCCACGGATAGCGATCCGTTCATGGTTAGGGTTGGTTGCGAGTATTGCATGAGATTCTTGTGTTTCAACTTGGTCTTGTGTGTGCGAGTGATTGGTTTTAGGCTAAGTGGGAGATTGTTGAAATAGTGTCCTAAACCCAATTGGGTTGGACCGGATCCGACCGGGTCGGATCATTTCTACTATTTCTTTAAGATTATACATGTATAATAAATGGCTTTTCTGTTGTCATATATTTGTTCTTTTAAAGAACGAATTATGAATTGTTATATGATAATGTCCTTAGTATTAGACTGTGATAGAGAAACCATGATAGGCGATTATGGTTGATGAGATCTCTAATCACTTTAATAAATTTGTTACTTAAATGTCTCTAGGTTGATGTACTGTTAAACATGGCATTGATAGTACAAACATGCTAGCACGTATTAGATGTCTTCTGTCTTTAAGGGCAGGGATAGATCTTGTCTATCGAAGTGTAGAGACACTTGGACTGTACGTGGACGTGTATTAGAGAATGCGTACGTTAGACTGACCCACTTACACTGTTAAGTGTCACACTATGTGACGGTTGTCGTAATTATCCTTAGGACCTGAGTCTACTTGGCATCACGGTGTGGATTGTCATGCTTTGACACTATTGATGTTTTCCCTTAGCTATGGGGCGATCATGCAGTAGTGATTGGGTATGATACTGAAGCATACGGAGTATACATGTTAGGTCGTTTGGGAATCGCGTACCCTATGAGTGTGGTGAATATCCGAAAGGGCATTCCCATAAGGAATGTCTAGTTCTCGTGAATCTTTGCAAAGTGGGAGTAAATGAGTTTTTCCAAGAGAGCCTGATATCCAGATTATGGGATACGATCAAGAGACGATAGTATGTGTATTATTACAGCGATAGGATTCTATTTACATGTTAACCGAGCACATGAAAGGTAGTAGTCATTGCGTATTTACTCTTCCGATGATTGGGGGTCATGGACGTGTTGCTAGACGCTATCCATGATCGTTAGAGGTGAAGGGCATTTTCGTAATTGTGCCTTATGTCTACGGCCAACATATTCGGGAGCCTATCGGGTCACACACATATGAACATCGAGTCGGATTAAAATGTGGTTATAGTTGATAACCAAATAATGAAAGTTTTATCTCATACTATAAAGGTTATAGTGTTAAATTAATATGGTGGTATTTATTTATTATGAATAAATATAATACAATATATTAATTATGTTGATTAATTAAATATGTGTAGTGATACATATATTTTGAAAATATATATGTATGTTGATACACATGTATTTTGTGAATTAATTAATCATAGTATTATATTAATTAAAGAATATTCCGGAAGCCAATTTATGGCTAAAGGTGGCGCCAATATTAGTGTATAAAGATACATTTGGATTGTGCCATTTAATTAATGGTATTACCATATATTAAATATTAATATTAATATATATATATATATATATATATATATATATATATATATATATATATATATATATATATATATATACATACATGCATGAATTTGCACATGTGATGCATGTGCACATTTGTTTCAATATATATATATATATATATATATATATATATATATATATATATATATGTGTGTGTGTGTGTGTGTGTGTGTGTGTGTGTGTGTGTAATATATATATGTGATATATACACATATATAAATTGATTTATGGTAATAGGATAAAGATAGTCAATATTAGATATTGACAATATCCTAGAAATATTTAATATAAATATTAAATTAAAAGTGATAAATCAATCAAGGAGATTTTCCTTATTTTATTAGGAAAATGCTTTCTTTCTCCTTAATCTACTAGGAAGCTAATCCCAATCAGTTGGGGACATATGGGGCGCCACATCTCTCTATATAAGAGATGGATTGGCTAGCTCTTTTATACACCATAATCCAAGAGCTAATTGTTCTTCTGAAAAATAAGAGAGAGAGAGATTATAGAGAGAGAAAATGTCGACCTAGCAGTCGAGTTTTTCTAGTAGCAATCCTTGGCGGGATTCCGACAAGGTACTCGTGTGGATTAATTACTGGTAGAGGCCGGACACTTGGACGGCTCGCGCACATTTACTCCTACCGGATGGTCAAAGCGTCGATCTTTTAGATCAACCAAGGTAGTATTACCGTCCCCTCTCTTATATGTTTATTGTTTAAACGAAGTCGATCATGGATTTGGAAATCAATTTTTGAAATTCTGCTGCGCTACTCGATTGATTTCCTAATAGTTTTATCCACATTCAAGGGCACTACGCATGGTGCTACTCACCACGAAGTAACTGGGTGCAACATATTGGTGGATCACACTAATAACCACGGAAGCCTACTCCGGTAGATTCCGATAGTGCACACATTCGGCGATGTCCCTCCATACGTAGGGTCTCAGGCTTACGGGATAAGTTTCTCCGTACGTAGGGCCTTAGAGATTTACAGAGTTATTCACTTTCAGAACGTCCACACATCGCGATATAGACTTGTGCCTTACCAAGAATGGATTGATGTTTAATCTTTTAACTACACAAGTAAGTTTGTTATTAATTGTTACCTAGCAACCTAAGTATTTTCAAGTAAGCTCCCTCACATCTCCTACTCTCTTACTTAGATCACTAGACACGGACAAGTCCTAGCACATACACAGACATTGATGAATTTTAATTCACCAAAGCACAAGCCTATCATGCCCTTCCGACGGTCCCGAACTTCAACTCTTTGGAAGAGTACATCCGGTGCAGGAACTAAACGCATCAGAAACTCAATCAAGGCTTGTTCAAGTTTAGTTAACGTTATTAGACCAAGAAACAACATTTAAGACTCATACCATAGCTTAAAACAACATTTTCCCCAAAAAAGGGGGTCAGGGCGGGCGCACTCTTTTTGAGTGCGGGCGCACCGATTGACCAGAATGCTCCCCAAAAGCCTCTGCTGAGCCAGTGCGCTTGCACTGGACTCTGGTGTGCTTGCACTGGCCTGTGGTGCGCTTGCACCGAGCGCAAAAAGCCCTAAACTCGATCTTTTCTGCACTTTATCGATTCCTACTCAAATCCAAACTTGTTCAACATCAAAAATACTCAGAAAATAGCAGAAAACTCAACTTTTACAAGACCATAACGTATCTTAGCATAGCAACAACATTTAACACGAATCCTTGCTACAAACTAACACCAACACTCAACCTAAACATTGTAAAACCATGATTATTCATTAGGAAGAGCCTCTTACCTTAATTGCCAGCAAAAACGATCCAAAAATTTCAAGATACTGCTGATCTTCTAAGCCTTCAACTCGAAACCTAATTGATCAACAAGTAACTCTAAAAACCCTATCTTTCTTGTAAAGCCCGAAATGAAAAAGTGTGTGAAACTGAAGATTACCTGGATTACTTGCTGTGAAACTATTTTTAGAACAATCTACACTCCAAGACGATCGTTTCGACTACTCATGGCTGCAAACAGAGCAATAGATTGAAATATACGAATTTTTGAAGAATCGAACTCGACGATTATGGCTAAACTGAAAACTTACGAAATAGGGAGATGTTGTTTTCTAAAGTTGCGTCTCGTCTCGGTGATCACTTTTCTCTACTGAGGCATCTTGAAACGATGAACGGATTGGCCGCACGGTTGAAGATTTCGTTCAGTTCTTTTTATTTTCTTCCGAACTAGCCGTGAATTGCTATGAGGAGATTAGAGGGATTATTTCCTTGAGTACTAATTACTGAAAATCTTTTTAATAATTAATTCCTTTATTCTATATAATCAATTTTCAAGACATTTAATTATGTTTTTTTAATTAAATAAAAGACATTTATGGGGTTCGAACCTTCAAACTCCTGTTTAAGGTTCAACTGTCATTTTAAAGTACTCAAACCATTTACCATTAGACCATGTACTGGGAACAGTGATGGTGTTATTTTGCTCGTGTACTTCGAATTAAATTCTTTAGTTGAAATAAATCACATATGGGACTATGATGAAGATTATTAAGATATGCAACATTTTTAATATTCAACAATTTAGATAAGTACTCGATTAATTGTGTGAGGTGTTTTGTGACGTTTGATATGGGAAAATAAATATTAACGTGCTTAGCAAAAGTAATATTCTATTTTCTTTTTTCTATGAATCTTTAGTGATGTTAAGGAATAAAATTAAGAAGAAATCGCATATCTTTGTGGATTTCTAAATCTTGTGTTGATTAAAATTATTTGTTTTGATTCCTTTTGTAATTAGCTAACTTGTTGAGTTAAGAATATCTAGTAAAAAGTTTTCCAGAGATGAGATCGAGTATAAAGTATAACTGAAATAAAGTTGCCTTTGAATTATACTTTTTATTATCTTTTAAAGTCGTAGAGTTTTTTTTATTTTTATTTTAGGAAAGTCGTAGAGTTTTGAATCAACTTTTTCTCGAATAATTTTTTCATTGTGAAATATTCTAGATTTATTTTATTTATTTATTTTGAATTCAAGAAAAACCTTTAGACCTGAAGATGCCGTAATAAAATTGGAGCATTTTAGGAACGAGCCAAAGTAATTTAGCACCAATATCGCAAAAGTTAGATTTTCTTTGACAATAGCATTAAGAAATTCTAGAGTGGAGAATCTTCATTGTTGTAAGAGTAATGATATGTGTATATACACAACGAGTGAAACAACCTGCATTGATACCTTTTATTATTGTGAAGAGTAGTGATAATGTCATAACAAATATGCACAATAAAATTTCACAACACATTTTTGGACCATTGATGATGATGTGAAACCTATTGATTCACATGGGTCCCAAAATATCAATGGCGGAAAAAGTTGTTGGGGCATTTTGTTGTGCACATTTGTTGTGGAATAATCATTTCTATATTGTGAATGTATATCATAATCAAGGGTAATGATACAGACACAACCGTTGTGCCACAATAAGTGACACAATGATGATCTGCATCGTTGATCATACTAGATTTACATCTAATCAATTTAGACACATTATTATCAACGGTGCAGATCACCGTTGTGTCATTCATTGTGGCACAACGGTTGTGCCCGTATCATTATTGGTCCTACATAATCAAATATGAAATGCAAGTTGTGTTACTCGTTATGGCTGATGGATTATGTCTGTATCATAACTTTTGATTCAAATCGATATTGTAACGCTCTAAAACAGTGTCATCTAAGACATAATGGATTCAACAATCATTTAGGTTCCTCGTCCTCGTTTGGCTTAACCAATTCATGTTATTAAGTTTATTATGTTTTAATTGTGTATGTTGCTAATGTTTTTCCTATTTGTCCAATTCCGGTTATCATATTCTTCTCCTCGTAATAACGAGGTATTCTCGTTAGGACCTTACCCGATATCGATGATTGTAGAGATTGTCTCCACGGCCTCTCACGAATTGTCACTTATTTCATTTGATACTCGACTTTTATACTATCTTTAACACCCTAAAATTTAGGTTTAACGACACTATTTGAGTCATATAATGGTTTCACCAACACTTAGCTTCGTCGTCCTCGTTTCCTTAGAATGGTTAACCAAAATTACTAAATCCATTATGTCTTGATAATGTGTCTCCATCTTTTTAACGCAAGATATTATAATTATATATATAAGATAAATTCCTAATACAATTTTTTTTGTGTCTTTATATACTTATTTCTAACAATGACGGTATCTTCCTATACTAATAAGAAGGGAAAAGTTGTAGATTTGTGACACATGTTTTTTTTCTATTGGTCATTTTATTTATCGTCATTCATCTACCAAAAGCCCAGTCAATTTTTTTTTTTTTTTTTAAAAGATTTTTACTGTTCATTAAGTACCAAATTAGAAAAAAATTTTTTTTTTTTTTTTTTTTTTTTTGAGGTAAAGGGTTTGAGTTAAATTGTTCCATTTTAGAGGACCCAATTGTATTTTTAATCTACACATTAGCTTTAATTTATTCTTAATCTTATTATGTGTGTTGTGCTTAAGATGTATCCGATTCCAATTTAATTACATATTATTTTGCTTTCCATCGAGATCTTTTTTTTTTTTTTTTTGGGTCTTATCCTAATACGATACGACCACGTAATATTTCAATATACTATAGTTTGTTTGTGTGTGTGTTCTTTTCATTTTTTGCGTATATATATTTTACATTGTGTGTCTATGCCGGTTTTTTTTAGGGACATCGTTTTTTGGGGTGCTACGTATTGATTATTTTTTTCCGTCTTCGTTTTTTTACTTCTATATATTGTGTGTGTGGGTTTTTTTCTTTGGTCAATGGTTTAGTAGTGTCGAAAGGTGTCGATTTTGTGTCGTGGAGTGTTGATAGTGTGTTAGATTTTAATTAAAATTTTAATTAATATTCATTTGATCAACCGACAACCGTTGGATATGGCGTCGGGGTGTATCGAAGCGTGTCGTGTCGTGTTTTGGGTAGAACACGTGTTGTTGCAGATAATGTCGAAGATAGCTTCATTTTTTCGGTTAAAATTGATTTAAGTAGAAATTGAAAAAAAAATTATTCGATAGTGTCGAAAAGTATCCATACGATGTCGGGAGATGTGTCGGATATTCATTTCATACGCACTTATATTATTCTTCTATGAACATGTTTTGATGCCACCCTAAAAGGTGTGAGGGGTGGGTTGGGTTAGGGTGGTGGGAAGGGTAGGGTATAGTAAGATGGGTGGTGGGAAGGGTAGGGTATAGTAAGATGGGTGGTGGGCACGGTAGGGTAGGGAGTTGTAGGGTAGAGTAGGATGGGGTGGTGGGTAGGGTAAGGTAGGGTGGGATGAGATAAAATAGGGTGTTATAGGCTTAGCTAGGATAGTGAATTAATATGTAGGTTGGGAGGTAGGTTAATGTTTGTAGGTAGGTAGAGAGGTAGGGTGCGGTAGGGTGTGTCTTTAATGTAGGTGAGGCGAGGTATGAGATGTAATGCGGTGATGTATGGTAGGGTAGGATGGTATGGTTGGATGATGTGGCGTAAGTTAAGTGAAGTTTGGTAGGTTGAATAAAGTCGTAATATAGGGTAGTGTGGTAAGATAATATGTGGTAAGATAATGCGGTGTAGAGGCGTGGTGAGGTAGGATTGGATAGGTGAGTGTTAAAAAATGTTGGATATAAGTGCGGTTCGTTCATGCTACATTTCTTCGTATTTAATATCGTCAAATAAGTTAAAACTTATAAGATAAGTGACTCAAATGCGTTAGACGGAAATTCCGCTTTCACTAGTAATTAATATTCGTTTTAGCAATTCCCCTCGTATTGTATCACAAAAGTTTGTCATCATTCTCTCCAATGAGGCTGTATTATTAGCTGTCAAGTAAACTGAAAATGATGACTAGACAAAAGGTTTTTAACATTAAAAACAAAAACAAAAACAAAACAAAAACAAACCAAAACCAAAAAAAGAGAGTGAGACGTACTAAACAAAAATTTGTAGTCTTATTACTCCAAAGAACTCTACAAAAAAAGAAGAGGACAAAAAGTACATGGAAATCGTGTCAACCAAAAGAAAAAATTACATGAAAATGATATTATCATAACGGTTATGTTACATTAATTGAAACTGATACAATATGTTTCTCTATTATTGATCATGACTCATCGTATTTAAATGTGTAAAATTATGTTGTCTCATCTGTTAAAATACAACCATTACGACGGTAACATCACCCAAAATTATTACATCAAGCAATTGCAAATGCAACCAAATTTTACAAATTGTAAGATTCCTTTAATTCTTGTGGTTGATTCAAATGAATTTTACAGTTCAACTACAAAATGATTGCTCTCACAAGAGAGTTTGGATGATCAATTTTGTTAAAAGAAAAGACAACGAAAAATTTGATATTTCTAAGCACATCAGACAATTTTAGTGAAGTGGCTTTTGAATTATCTTTTGTTATTTTACTATAGAAACAAAGTAACACTTTTTTTGCACTTTGGACTGAAAAACAAAGCAACTTGTAAATTAAATTGTCACCTTTTATTTTTTTTGTTAAAGTATCATAATACCGAATTGGAAAATTATACTTTCAATACATAGTGCCAAAACATTGTGTCCGGTGTCCCATTCATTGGTTCCTTGTGTATAATGATATGTTTGGATTATTGAAATAGAACACATTTTATTATTTTGATATGTTGGATGCAGGGATGGTTGGGTGGCGTGGTGGTGGGGTTGGTTGTGATTGGGACGGTGGTGAGTTATGGTAGGGTGGTGACAGGCAGTTGGCATCGGTGTGTGTGGTGGAGGGTGTGGGTGATGGCGTGGGGTGTAGGGCGGTGGTGGTGGGGTGAGGTGGGCTGTGATGGCAGAGTAGATAGTGATGGATGTGAAAATAGTGTGCTAGCGACAAAGTATATGGAGACATAGGCAGACACAACTATAACCAAAGGAGTCAACTAACACACACACACATCACTTGTCACACTCGTCATCACGCAACACATTCACGCACAGTGTCCTTGCCACATTATGCATGTAAACTCTCATCTGTTTCACTTCATCGCGTGCAAAACATACATAGAAATGAAATCACAATAATCCATTCTATTGCATCACATTATGTAACGCCCCGTTTCCGGATACCAAGTCCTTATCCGGAAAAGGAACGTTCGGCACGTGTAATATTAAATAAATTCAATATTATACGTAAGTCTCTACTACGTCGTATCGAGTTTAGCAAACGGAAGCTAAAAAGACTCGGCAAGCATAATAAATGTTACTAAGAAAAGATACAAACCAACTAAAAAGGTAGGTTATCCTTACAACAACGAAAAAAAACTAACAACATACGATGTCTTAAGGAAAAGAACAACAAACTTGTCTTACACCCTTGAAAAAGAAATAAAAGTACAACACGGTCTAAAAGAAAATACATCATAGTCTAATACAACGTCTTTGAAATTAAAAGGAATTATCATAGAAGCATCATCATGCATCGTCATCCTCAAACATCATCAAACTCCTGATCGAGCTCAAGATCTACCTGTTCATCTTCTCACCCCACAAAGCATACAACAAAATGCACTGTAGGTAAGTACAAGGTACTTAGCAAGAGTAAGAAGCTAATGTATAATTAAGTCTTACAACGAAAGATTCATTAGTTATTATTAAGTTATCTTTATGAGACCGACTCAACTCTAGGGTTCACTTCATGCTCGTCAACATGTTGTGACTAAGTGTTTCTAGTTTAGCTTATCTTTGTTACATCATCATTCAAGGGCACTACGCATGGTGAAAATCCACCACGAGATATACCGTGCAACATATTGGCGGATCACACCAATATCCACAGGGGAAATCCCAATAGTGTACACGCTCGGCGGAGTCCCTCCGTATGTAGGGTCTCGGACTTATAGGGTGGTGTTCCTCCATACGTAGGGTCAAAGACTTACGAAGTTATCCACTTTATCTGAACGCCCACACATCGCGATATGGCCTTGTGCCTTACCAAGAATGGATTGATGTTTAATCTTTTTACTACACAAGTATGTTTGTTATTATGTTGTTAACTAGCCACCTAAGTAAGCTCCCTCGCATATACTACTCTCTTACTTATACCCCTAGACACGGACAAGCCCCAGCACATACACAGACATTGATGATTTCTAATTCATCAATGCACAAGCCTTTCATACCCTTCCGACGGTCCCGAACTTCAACTCCCTTGAAGAGTACATTCGGTGCCGGAACTAAACGCAACGGAAGCTTAGTAGAGGCTTGTTCAAGTTCATTTAATATTATTAGATCAAGAAACAACATTTAAAACTAGACTCGAGGGCTCAAATCTGATCAAACACAAAAAAACATGTCCTGTGCACATGCAGTGGATCTGCTGCGCATGCACCAAGGCTCTGAATGTAAAAACGGACGTTATGACTCCCGGTGCACCCGCACTAACATCTGGTGCACCCGCACCAAGCGTAGAAACTCCAAAAACCCAGTTTTAAGCATCTAAACGATCTCCACTCGATTCCAAACAAGTTTATCATCAATAAACACAGAAAAATAGCAGAAAAACACAGGTTTCATATACCACAACTGTTCACGGATTTATCTAATGCAAAATAAACAAGTAATAAAATTTATAAATCCGATATACCTCAAGTGCAAGGATCGTAGTAAAGAGGTTGATACCGGGTCGATCTTACGGGGAACTAACGATTGGTAATCCTAGTCTTTGTTTAACTAACTATGTCACGAAAACTAACCTAAACAGCGAATGAAACTAAACAAGACTGAAAATAAAGATAACACGAATGTAAAACTGGACAGAAGAATAAATCTAAAGCCAGGGAAGATACGGGTTGCGAACAATTTAAACTACAACTAAACCTAAGATGCAATAAAAAGATTTAACTAAACTAAACAATTCAAGTTTTAAGGATTTGATCAAGTTATAACGGACAAACGAGCAATTGATCCACCTATCCTATCAGCATTCAATTTCAATTCAGATTATTTCGTGATTTCTAACCAAGTTGTGATTCACCTCATCTAAAGTATGAACCCTAATTTCTTAGATAGTCCATCTATTAATCTCTATCTTTCGATCTAAGATTAACGCTTTTTCTACCCAAAGGTGTGAACTTTAACGTTTCTAATCTAGAAATCTAACCTATTAACTCCCGTTATATAGATCAAATAACTATTCTTTATCATGGTGATCTAACGTTTAGATGATTCTCATCAAATAAAACAATCAACAAGGCAACGATCTTTCGATATGAAATTGCATAAGAAATAATAAACATGATAAAGAAACAACTTATATTAAAAACTCACAAGATAATCAAGAACGGAACTGAATTGTTGAATCGGACGGCTTCACAACGCTCGTTCAAAAGGCTTTAGCCTCTAAGCATCCTCTTGAAACTTGGAATTGATGAATAAAAGTGCATAAAAACTATCTAAACTAGCCTAGAATTTAGAGTGCATACACTGAAGAAAAACAGAGTAAAAATGCAGCCTAAGCCGCCCCTAGGATTAGGGTTTTGAGTAATGTGTAATTGGTATCTTCAATGTGGAAAAACGCAGCTGTATTTATAGAAAATAAAGTCGGCTGTGCTGAGGCGGTGGACGGACGCCCGTCTGGAAAGGGTGAACGCCCGTCTGGTCTTCATAGAAATCTTTGAGTCGGGCCGAGCTGGATCAGACGCCCGTCCTTCACAAAATTGGACGCTCGTCCACTGAAAATCTGAACATCCTGAACCAAATTTCCCCCGACGCTGCTCACTTGATCAAACGCCCGTCCATTGTGGACGCCAGTTCAGGATTCTGGACGCCAGTCCAGGATCGACTTAATCTTGATTTCTTCATCTTTATCTCTTTTTGATCACTCCCAATCATCATTATCTCTTTTATCATCCATGTAATTCGACTCTTACCTCTTTTTGATCATCATTTGAGCATCAAACATGTACCTATAACACATCAAAACATCGCAAAACGTAATATCATCCAAATAATCATAAAATCAAGATTAAAACACCAAAATTAACCTATTTTACGAATAACTCATTAAAAATATCATTTGCTCAATAATTCCATTAAACACTCGTTTCTTATGCAAATTATACACATATGAGGGAAATTATCATAAAATATATCAATATAAATCGTATAAATTCACCCTTAACAACAACATCCAACACTTTAAATACAACTTAGAACATGATTTCTAACCAAGAATTCAACACAAATACTCAACCATAACATCATAAAACCTTAATTAAACTTTAGGAAGAGCCTCTTACTTGATCAAAGCAATTCCCAAAACACAACTTGAAAGACCCCTGCAGCACTTCCTCAAACTTCAACCAAAACCTACTTGATCACAATTAAACTTAGATTAATTGATGATCACAAGCCTCTAAACCAAAAGAACTACGAATCAAACCGAACGATGCTTTGAAACTTGATTGATTCTTGAAGAAACCAAGATTAGGGCTAAATTATTACCTTCTCAAAACTCTGCACCTTTAGTATCACTACGAAGCCCTTCTTCCGCTGATTGTATTCCTCTAAACGATTCTGAAATCCGTTAACGGACTTGTGAGAATTTGGAGAAGTCTCCCTTTCGTTTTCTTTTCTCTTCTAATGTTTTTGAGAGTGCAGAGTTCGTACATTTGAGGGAGAGTAACTTCTGACAGCTTCTCCTTAAAAATGGGAAGTTTATTTCCCCAAAAGAAACCTCATTTCTTAATTACAAATAAAACCATAGCTTCCCCTTAATTTGCATTAATATTAATTTCCAATATTAATATTTTCTTTTATGAAAACAACTTTAATCCATGAATTATTAAACATAATATTTCGTAAAAAAACACGTCTGTCCTTTTCAAAAAGTCGGGATATTACACATTATGTCGCTTTCATTTCATTCTAGCAATATAAATGCATCAAGGTAATTTTATGATAATATCATTAACTATGTAATCAATCTATCATTAGTTTTATCAATTGAAAGAAAGAGAGAAGTGTAGTATTGATCATACATTGGTGCTTTATAGGAGAAGAGGCTGAAGTATATATCCATTTATTATCCAAGCATGCTGCTGGCACATATTGTGGCCACAAATCTTCACTAAAATTTGGAATCGTTTACACACTTTATTATGGTGTAATTTTTTTTTTTTTTTTTTGGGTATAAACCGGATACTTATATATAACAAAATTGAGTAGAACTGTACAAGCGTTTAAAATGAAAAGTAGAAACAAAAATTATACATCAAAAGATGCGAGAACCAAATTGCAGTCTTAACTATGTCAGGCTAAATGTAGTTCCCGTGCTCTCCGAACAGCTTGGGATATGAACACCGATTTCGGAGGCCTATGCCGATCTGCGTGGTGGAACTCTTCATTACGCCAGTACCAAATTTTCGAAATGAGCTCCCGGAAGAGAAGTCTCCAAAACACAATATTGTCCTTCTTATACATATCTTTCTGGAGGCACTTGTCGAGCCAGTCTAGGACAACATGAATATTGAAAATTCTTGCTAATGTTGGTAGTGCACAATTTCTTTCCACATTCCGCACACCCACCAACAATCTCTAAGAACATGTAGAATCTATTCACTATGAGTACCACATGAGGATTATGGTGTAATTTCAATTATATTATTATTGTCTTTAATTATATTCTCTTTAAGATTTCAATATGAATGTTTAACTTTAATATGTAATATTTTGTTTATCCTATCCTATCATTGGTGTTTAGAAAGAAAAAAATGCAGTTTCAGTTGAGTTAAGAGGTCTACTATTTATTTTGGATAAATATTTTCTTTTTCTCAACAACAGCAAAAAGATATTAATAACAATAATCCATCTTAGTGGTGGGTTTTAGTTCAGCTTGGTGCTGGTGTCAATCCAGCCGGGTCCTTGTTGTTCCGAGTACTCTAGTTTGTTTTTCGGCGTTTGTCCAGTTGGTTATAATTAAGCTATCGTCTTTCAGAGAATAAAGATAAAAATTAAAGTTGATGTTGAGTTCACCATTAATGATCACTAGATTAGAGGGTTGGCCCAAATCATTATGTTAAAGCACTTACCACTAGCTTGTAAAATGTTAGTGTGATTCGTTATATATATATGTTTGGTAATAAGTGTCGTGTGTTGAGTGATTTATGGAACATATCTGTAATTCACGGATATAATTACGGAAATTACATGCATAAAATAACAACTCGAAATAAAATCTAATTTTATTATTCAGATCTAGCAAATAAAAGCGATTATGGTGCAGATCTAATAAATTAACAGAACTATATGATAGATCTAATGAAACATAGCTACTAGATACAGATCTAACAAAATATACAATTAACGTACAAATCTGACTTAAACGATTGAGAAAACTAAAATACAATGCATAAAAAAAGACAAACCGAGGCGAGTTATGAAACTCTTTCCTTAAGACAGATTGCTCCGGTATGGTGCCCACGGTAGTAGCAACTGCCTCCCAAGATACAACGGCTTACGTCCTGGATTGAGAGGCACTTCAACAATCCAAGCTCCGGCGAACTTACAACGTGCTCTGACTTCTCTTCGACACAAAAAAACTAACTATATGCTCGACCCTTTTTAGTAGTGGAAGACACAAGAGAAAACTGAATGCTTCAACCTTCATCATTGGGGTGCTTCATATAGTGGAGAGGAGGAGTCAATGCTTGAATGTGATTGACCAGAACACATCATCAGACTTTTCCCCTTGGAAAAGAAATTGGGCCGAAAATTTAATTAAAAAAACTGGCCAATTATTCCCACAATTCTGATTGGTCGGATGACGTGTCTTCTGAATTCTGATTGGTCAGATGATTTAACCACTTGACTTTTCCCTCAAGAAAAGCTTATTAGGCCGAAAATAATTAAATTAAATTAATTAATTTTGGCCGAATTAATTTAATTCTTGGCCGAGTTAATTTAATTAATTTCGGACCGACTTATTTTAATCAGAATTCATTTCCACATTATTCTGGAACCTTCCAACCGCCTCACGATTAACTAATTAATTTCTTGGTTAAATTCAAACGAACTTTTGTCCCAAAAATTAATAGTAACACCCGAACAGAACCGAGCCGAACTCGAGCACGAGCCGAGCGGGACGGACGGACGGCGGCGGCGGCGAGCGCGCGCATGTGGAAATATCTAAGTCCTCCCTCCGGCATAAAAGTGCCTTGCCCCTGGGACACATTTATAAGAGCATACACTAGCCATTATATATGGAGCTCAAGTCTCCCATCTTTCCAATGTGGGATATTGAGTTGAGGTACTCCCTTCAACTCTTATCTCCAACACATTTTCAACCAACTTTAGGTATTAATTTCTCATTCACCCGATATCCGAATCGAGTGATTCCAAAGCCAAACATTATCTACTCCGTGAGTAGAATATTTAGACGTAATAAGCTCCCGGTGAATCTCACCGGAGCGTATCCGAAATTCACGCTAAAGTTGACCATTTTAATCCCATTTCATGGGATATCTCCAACAATCCCCCACATGAAAGAAAATTAATGCAAATGCAAATGCAGACTCTGAAGAGAAGTCAGACGGAAAAATATTGCATCAGGAGAGGCAGCTTATGGCCTTGAACCTGCCTTAGTGAAGTACTATCGGATTTACTTGGCTAATCAGTGAACTAGGTCTTGAACTGTTCAGCCTTTAGTGTAAACCAAGACAATAGCACTCACACAATATTTCCCCTAGCACCTTTTGGTTCTCATGGTTGTGTCCGTCTCGGCCCTGGACAACACTTGGTTTCAGAAAGTGCTTTAGAGAATTCAAGCCTTAAAATTCTCATAGAAGCGTCCCCACTTCGCACTTACATAGGTGACCTCCTATCAAGGGTATTCTGCCCTACCCCACTTGAGTATCAAGATATAGGAATCATTAAAAGCTTTGCTTAACCTCACACCCTCTGCAGAAAGCACTTTTATTCTCTCGTAATGGGTAAGTGCTAGACTGCTCCACATAGCTTAGTTGTCCCTTTTGAACCATGATCTTGGGATCTCCAAATCAACATGGTTGGGTTGCCACTACAAGGAAACATGCGTAATGCTTGATCCCATTCCGGTTGTCAAAATTGACATCCGATCTCTAGCTAAACCTTTGTAAGCGGATCCATGCAAGATTCTCCTTCGATTTTATATAATCGATGGAAATCACACCATTAGAGATCAACCTGCTTAATGGTATTGTGTCTACGGCGTATGTGTCGAGACTTACCATTATACATACTACTTTGCGCCTTCCTATCGCCGATCGACTATCGTCTCAGTAGTGATACGACCACAAAGCTTAGGCCAACACGGAATATCCTCTAGAAATTCCTAAGCCATTCAACTTTCTTCTCCACCTTATCCAAAGGCTATGAACTCGAATTCCATTGTAGAGCGAGCTATGCACGTTTGTCTCATAGACTTCCAGGACACAGCAGCACCACCAATCGTCAACAAGTATCCACTGGTGGACTTCGAGTCTTTCGTATCTGATATCCAATTGGCATCACAGTATCCTTCTAATACTGCTGGATATCTTGTATATCGTAATCCTAGATTCATAGTGTACTTCATGTACCTCAACAACCTATTTAAGGCTTTCCAATGATTATGATCTGGATTACTCGTGAACCTACTCAGTTTATTCACTGCACATGCTAAGTTTGGTCGTGTACAATTGGTTATGTACATCAGACTTCCAATCACTTGAGAATATCTCAATTGATCCACAGGTTCACCTCTATTCTTGGCTAAGTTCACACTTAGGTCAAGAGGAGTGCTCACTGGACTTTCATCAAAGACGTTAAATCTTTTCAAAACAGACTCAATATAATGAGTTTGTGACAACGCCAGTCCATCGGGTAATCTAGAGATCTTAATCCCTAGTATCACATCCGCAACTCCTAGGTCCTTCATATCGAAGTTCCCTGTGAACATCTTCCTAGTATTCATGATGATATCATGAGTACTTCCCATTATCAGCATGTCATCCACAGATAGACATACTATCACATAGGCATTAGGTGTGTTCTTAATGTAGACACATTTATCACACTCGTTAATCTTAAATCCATTTGATAACATAACATTATCAAATCTGATATGCCATTGTTTTGGTGCTTGTTTAAGCCCATACAAAGACTTAATGAGTCTACACACCTTACTCTCTTGCCCTGGAACAACATACCCCTCGGGTTGTTTCATGTAAATTTCTTCTTCCAACTCACCATTCAAGAAGGCAGTCTTCACATCCATTTGATGGATTTCGTGGTTATTGATCATAATTATAGCAATGAGAACCCTTATAGAAGTGATTCTCGTCACTGGTGAGTAGGTATCAAAAAAGTCAAGGCCTTCCTTCTGTCGGAACCCTTGGGCCATCAACCTAGCCTTGTACTTATCAATAGAACCATCAACCTTTAACTTCTTCTTGAAGATCCACTTGCACCCGAGTGGTTTATTTCCCGGAGGAAGATCAACCAACTCCCAAGTGTGGTTGTGCATGATGGAATCTATTTCACTGTTTATAGCTTCTTTCCAGAAAGGAGCTTCTGGAGTAGACATAGCCTCTGCATACGTCCGGGGTTCATTTTCTACCATATAGGTCAGAAAATCAGGACCATAGGACTTTGAAGTCCTAGCCCTTTTACTATGACGAGGTTCCTCAGGTTCTTGAGGATCACCCTCTTCTTCCGACTCATAAGTCCGCTTGCTCGTGCTTGCTTCTTGTTTCTCTCTCTCCTTACAAGGAAAGATCTCCTCAAAGAACACAATATTCCTAGACTCGATGATGACATTCTCATGTACATCAGGGACGTCCGATTTATGTACCAGAAACCGATAGGCACTACTATTGAGAGCATATCCAATGAATATACAATCAATGGTTTTAGGCCCTATCTTCACTTGCTTTGGTTTAGGTATTTCAACCTTAGCCGAACACCCCCACACTTTCATGATTTTGTAGTTAGGCTTGTGACTCTTCCACAATTCATACGGTGATTCATCCTTCTTCTTAGAAGGAATTTTATTAAGAATGGAGTTCACTGAGAGGATAGCTTCCCCCCACAAGTTTTGAGGTAAACCCGAACTAATCAACATAGCATTCATCATCTCTTTCAGAGTTCGGTTCTTGCGCTCAGCAATACCGTTTGATTGAGGTGTATATGGTGCTGTCGTTTGATGAATGATGCCGGCGCCAGAGCAAAATTCATTAAACGGTGCATCATATTCGCCACCACGATCACTACGGACATTCTTTATCCGTTTGCTAAGTGATTCTCAACTTAATTCTTATAATCCTTAAAAGCATCAAGAGCTTCGTCTTTGCTTCTCAGCAGATAAACATAACAGTATCTGGTACAATCATCAATAAAAGTAATAAAGTACTTTTTACCACCTCTAGTTTGCACAAATTTTAAGTCACATATATCAGTGTGAATTAAATCTAAAGGTTCTGTGTTCCTTTCAACCGTTGAAAACAGTGCTTTAGCTAACTTAGCTTCAACACATATTTGACATTTGTGATTAGGATCAATTTTTATGTTGGGAATTAAATCTAGATTCATCATCTTTCGAATCGATTTATAATTAGCATGTCCTAATCTACAATGCCATAAACAAGAAGACTCAAGCAAGTAAACGGAAGCAAAGAGTCATCTTATTAGCCTTTTTTCGCACAAATGACTTTGGGTACAACGGTCATTACATTCATTTTGAACATACCATCTACCATGTACCCCCTCCCAACAAACATATCAAATTTGGATAAAACTACTTTATCCCCACCAAAGACCATCTTGAATCCATTCTTCACCAGAAGAGCACCATAAACAAGGTTCTTGCGTATGTCTGGAACATGCAGCACATTGTTGAGTGTGAGTTCTTTGCCAGAAGTCATCTTCAGTATGACCTTTCCTACACCTTCAGCATTTGCAGAAGCAGAGTTTCCCATAAAGAGCTGTTCGCCCTCAACAGCCTTATAATCAGAGAAAATCTCTTTCAGAGCGCAAACATGGCGAGTAGCCTCTGTGTCAATCCACCATTCACGGGTATTCCCGACTGTGTTGCATTCAGAAACCACAGCCGATAGGTTCATCTCCTGCATGCCTTCAGCCACCACTTCAGCAAGATGGGCATGTGGCTTAACCTTTTCTCGTGACTCATTTCACTTTGGCGATGCCCTAGCTTTCCACAGTTGTAACAGCTTCCAGTGAACTGTTGCTTGACCTTTTTATTGTCTTTTGGACCTTGATTAGGCTGCTTATGCCTTTTGCCTTTGTTGCTCACTTCGACCAAGTTCACCTTGGACTGGCCCATCAGAAAGCTTCGTTCTGACCTCTTGTTCTGCTCCTCAATCCGCAGATGCGTTGTTAGCTCTTCCATAGTAATCTCTTTCTGCTTATGCATCAAGTAGTTTTTGAAATCCTTCCAAGAGTGGGGAAGTTTTCCAATCACAGCAGCAACCTGGAATTGTTCACAAATCATCATTTTTTCTTCCAGGATCTCAGAGATGATTACCTGTAGCTCCTCAATCTGACTGACAACAGTCTTGGAGTCTACCATCTTGTAGTCCATGAATTAAACCACATCAAATTTCTTCGAGCCAGCATCCTCGATTTTGTACTTTTTCTCCAAAGCCTGCCACAAGGACTTAGCAGACTTCTGTGAGCAATACACCCCATAGATCGAGTTCTCCAAAAAACTCAGGATGTAGTTCTTGCACAGGAAGTCAGAGTGCTTCCAAGCATCCAAAGCCGTGACAGAGGCATGATCTCCTTCCTTCAAGACATGAGGATCCTCAGTCAGCATCCGAGCCAAGCCAAGAGTGGTCAGATAGAACAACATCTTCTGTTGCCACCTCTTGTAGTTCAAGCCACCAAACTTTTCTGGTTTTTCCCCTTGAGGTCCGGAATTGTTCTCGCAGCTTCAAAGCAGCGCAGCAAAGCAGAAGTACTCCTTGCACGCTTGTTGCCATTTCAGAACACGTAAGATCGACAAATCAAGTTTTGTTCGTAAATATCAAGAAAGAGTAGAAACAGAGTTGTCAGTTTGGCCTCAACCAAACTGAAGCAGGATATAATAAATTAAACAATCTAGCATATCTATAATTTAACACGTAAAAAAAATCCTCTAACACACGAATTAATCCGTCTTAAGCTTGTTGGTAATAAGTGTCGTGTGTGGAGTGATTTACGGAACATATCCGTAATTCACGGATATAATTACGGAAATTAAATGCAAAAAATAACAACTCGAAATAAAATCTAATTTTATTATTCAGATCTAGCAAATAAAAGCGATTATGGTGCAGATCTAATAAATTAACAGAACTATATGATAGATATAATGAAACATAGCTACTAGATACAGATCTAACAAAATATGCAATTAACGTACAGATCTGACTTAAACGATTGAGAAAACTAAAATACAATGAATAAATAAAGACAAACCGAGGCGAGTTATGAAACTCTTTCCTTAAGACAGATTGCTCCGGTATGGTGCCCACGGTAGTCGCAACTGCCTCCCAATATACAACGGCTTACGTCCTGGATTGAGAGGCACTTCAACAATCCAAGCTCCGGTGAACTTACAACGTGCTCCGACTTCTCTTCGACACAAAAAAACTAACTATATGCTCGACCCTTTTAGTAGTGGAAGACACAAGAGAAAACTGAATGCTTCAACCTTCATCATTGGGGTCCTTTATATACTGGAGAGGAGGAGCCAATGCTTGAATGTGATTGGCCAGAACACATCATCAGACTTTTCCCCTTGGAAAAGAAATTGGGCCAAAAATTTAATTTAAAAAATTGGCTAATTATTCCCACAATTCTGATTGGTCGGATGACGTGTCTTCTGAATTCTAATTGGTCAGATGATTTAACCACTCGACTTTTCCCTCAAAAAAAGCTTATTAGGCCGAAAATAATTAAATTAAATTAATTAATTTTGGCCGAATTAATTTAATTAATTAATTAATTAATTAATTTTGGACCGACTTATTTTAATCAGAATTCATTTCCACATTATTCTGGAACCTTCCAACCGCCTCACGATTAACTAATTAATTTCCTAGAACCGAACCGAGCCGAGCTCGAGCCGAGCCGAGCCGAGCCGGCGGCGGCGCGCGCTCGTGTGGAAATATTTAAGTCCTCCTGCACAAAAGTGCCTTGCCCTTTGGGGCACATTTATAAGAGCATACACTAGCCCTTATATATGAGCTCAAGTCTCCCATCTTTCCAATGTGGGATATTGAGTTGAGGTACTCCCTTCAACTCTTATCTCCAACACATTTTCAACCAACTTTAGGCATTAATTTCTCATTCACCCGATATCCGAATCGAGTGATTCCAAAGCCAAACATTATCTACTCCGTGAGTAGAATATTTAGACGAAATAAGCTCCCGGTGAATCTCACCGGAGCGTATCCGAAATTCGCGCTAAAGTTGACCATTTTAACCCCATTTCATGGGATATATCCAACAATATATATATATATATATATATATATATATATATATATATATATATATATATATATCAAAATGTATTTAATGCATGGAAAAACATAGAGGTATACAAGTGGTGGAATGGCCGACGAGGCTTAGCTCAAGTGGTTAAACGGAGTTATAAGGACCTGGTGATCCTAGATTCGAGTCATACCGTGTGCATGTGAGTTTAATATTCTCTAAATGAAGTAATTTCGTTTCTGGAAAAAAAACAAAAACAAAAAAAAAGGTGTTAGAGTGGGAGCTAGTTCATTTATTGACTTTGGAATTACATTTAGAATTGATTTTGAGTTTTTGCAAGGCCAATGCGAGGATTATTCTTTCGAGTAGTTTGGTATAAACCGGATTTTAATTTTTTCGAGTAATTTAACTTCCTTATAATGATATTTGATAATGTATTTTTTTTTACCCCAGAAACGAAAGCATTTATTAGCAAAAGCATATTTACATCAAGGTCAGCCCGCACTACAACACGGCCAGAAGCCGCACTACAAACAACAATAAAACAAACAAGGTCAAATAATAGATTGGGTCGAGGGTGCTGAACCGAAGGAAATGCTACCGAAAGACGTTCAGACACATGGATCCTCTAGGTAATCTATTACTCGACCAACACAAACAAATAACAAAAACAACAAACTCTGAAATAAAAACTAGAAACAAAACACCGCTAGACTACGCCGCCTCGAGCCACCGTCGTACGGTACAGAGAGCCCGCAAGCCTGACATCTCCTCCCGAATAGAAAGCGGCCAACCGAAGAAGACGCCGGAAAGCACCATCAGATTCCGGCATCATTCACCGGACATGGCTGAAAAGCCAAGAATTGGTGGCGAGCTGAACACCGGGACTATGGTGAAGCATCAACCTCGATCTGAAGCGAAGAAAGCCGAGGATATTTCCACGTGAAATTTTAAAATACAACCGTTGTAGGAAGGTTTTACCAAGTGGCATACATTACAACCACTCATTTCTAATCTCTCACACACGATAAAAGTGTATTATGTGAAAGAGAGTAAAAGTGAAAGGCTCTAATGTATGCCACTTGGTATAACTTTCTTACAACCGTTGCACAATAAAATCTCTCATATTTCCACATGCTGAAAACAAGGTCCGTTGAAAATGCAGAACACTAAATTCATGTTGTCCCGTGTAAATTTAGTGGGCTAGAGTTGGCCCATAGAAATTTGGCATTAATTGCATGGGTTCTTCCCAGCATGCATGTGTTAATTTCTACGGAGAACTCTAGGAAAAAATGTCAAGCCTGACCAGATTATACTTACAACTGTGACAAATGTGATCTAGCCGTATATGTACAATGAAAAGTTATATTTTCCGATTGTAAATTTATCTTTTTACTATAACTTACGAATTTGTTTTGCTGACACCTAACCCTTTATCATTGAGCACAATAGAGGATCATTTCTCAAATTATTGATACATATATTTCAGATTTTTTTGAAAAGATATATATTTCAGATTTTCAATCTACACTGTATTTTTATATTTATTGATCGTATTAAAACTCACATCAGTCACTAAGTCACACAGTTTGATCAATGTTAATATAAATATGAAATGATACAAATAATAAATTCCATTTTACTATTATTATCAAACAATATGTTGCAAAGAGCTATTATTTTCTTAATTTTTTACGAGATTTGAGAGGAAAATAGATGAAAAAAATGTTATGCATAAAAACTAAAATCAAAATCCGTCCCCGGTGGCGCTGCATCATCAAAAAGAGCAACCAAAAAATTGGCTAATTAAAGTAAATGTTTTTGCCTTTTCACTTTTCACTTTTTTTTTTTTTCCAATTATAGTTTTTTTTTTTTTTCCCTTTCTTGTCAATTTGACATTATTAGTGGATTTAAATGACGAATGGTGGGGAAGAAAAGTTCACAAATGCCTCGTCTGCACCACATCATCTTGTTCACAATTTGACATTTTCTTTTTTCACAATATATAACCGAACATGAATTGTCTACATTCAAAGAGATAAGGAGAATTCACCATCCATAACTAAAATTCACATTTGAAATTATGTAGGTACATAAATAGAAGAGGTAGACCAAATTAAAACAAAAGTAGAACTATCGACAATATCCATGAAAAATCTTAAATCGGATAAGGCACTAATAATTCGTCCATTCTCGATTTCCCGGTTTTAGAATTCATTTTACATTGGTCGATTGTCACATTCAATTGGTAAAATCAAACTAATTTCAACTCAATAATTGACTATACACAAAACCGGTTGCTTTTTTTTTTGTGTGTTTGTCACGGATATGGTTGGTGTGATATGTACCTTTAAAGCATCTCTTGTCAAAATTGATCAGCATTTTTTTAATGATTATGCGGTTCATATTAGAAAGATGATCAATAGAGAAGGATAAACATTTATAGTGACTCGTCCACCAGATTGTAGATATGTGTTTAGTACACTTGTCACTCCCATAGAATACCACCTACCATATATTATCACCTCATAATTACACACATTGAACATTATCTATTACATTCCAACAGCCCCTCTCAAGGTGGATGAAACTTCTGTGACATTCGGTTTGCTCCTGAAATGTGTGAACTAAGAGGGAGCTACGGCTTTTGAGAGAATCTTCTACTTGGTCTGAAGAAGGAACATATTGAACTTTGAGCTGCTGATTCTGAACTTGATTCCTGATAAAGTGAAAATCTATTTCAATATGTTTGGTTTTGGAGTGATACACATGGTTTTGAGAAGAGAAGCAGCACATGTGTTATCACACAAAGCTATGGGAACTTTATGAACTGGAAAATGAAGTTTCTTGAGTAGATGTACAAGCCACTGTATTTCAGCTGAAAGATTGGCCAAACTCTTGTACTCAAACTATGTCTAGACCGGAATACCACACATGAATTCTTAGAACTCAAGGATACTAGAGAATCTCCAAGATATACACAATAACCAGCTATGGACTTCCAATCATAAGTGTCACACTCCCGGTATGTATCTGAGTAACCATTATGGTGCAGAAATGTTGTTGGTTTCAAATACAGACCAAAATGTAGTGTCCCTTTAATGTATCTCATAACCCTTTTCAAAGCTTTTCAATGTTTTATTGAAACTTGGAATTGGATAAACGTACATATACCGATGTATACCTAGAGTCTTATGAATATAGTGGGAGCTACAATCTGGGTTTGCGGTCACTTTGATTAAGTGACACATTGAGCTGGACATGTTCTTAGCTAGAGATCACTGTGGATTCTACAACTGGGCCAAAAACACAGTATTTCCTTAGAGGCGCAGTGGGAGCAGTAAATGGATCTAGAAGGTTCATTCATGAACCTTGTGCGGTTCTTCCACATTTTCTATATAGCTGATATAGTAGTGGATTTATTGCATGAAGCAAGGACCAGGGTCTCGTCAGAGATTCATGTGTGTGTTGAGGCAGTTCTTTTTGACTTGATCATTTGGAACATGATATGAAGATAGTCTGAGTCCCCACAGATAGTGATCCGTTCATGCCTAGGGTTGGTTGTGAGTATTACATGAGATTCTTGTGTTTCAACTTGGTCTTGTGTGTACGAGTGATTGGATTTTGGCCAAGTGGGAGATTGTTGAAATAGTGTCCTAAACCCAATCGGGTTGGACCGGATCCGACCTGGTCGGATTATTTCTACTATTTCTTTATGTTTATATATATATTAAATGACTTTTATGTTATTATATATTTGTTCGTTTAACGGACCGATTATGATATTGTATATATGATAACGTCCCTAGTGTCAAACTGTGAAAGAGAAACCATGATAGTGATTATGGTTGATGAGATCCCTACTTACTTTAAAAGGTTTGATACTTAAATGTCTCTAGTCGTATGTACTAGAAAATGGGACATTAATAGTACGCACGTATTAGATGTCTTCTATCTTATTGAAGATAGGGATAGATCTCGTCTATCAAAGTGTAGGGACACAAGGACTGTACGTGGACGTGTATTAGAGAATACGTATGTTAGACTGACCCACTTACTTTATTAAGTGTCGCACTATATGGCGGTTGTGTAATCATCCTAAGACCGGAGTCTTCATGGCATCATGAAATGGATTTTCATACTTTGACACTATTGAGGTTTCCCCTAGCCATGGGGCGATCATGCAGTAGTGATTGCGTGTGATACTGAAGCATGCGTAGAATTCATATTGCTCGTCCGGAAATTGCGTATCCTATGAATAAGAGTAAATATCCGGAAATGCCTCTTCTTATAAGGAATGACTAGCTCTCGTGAATCTTTGCAGAGTGGGAGTAAATGAGTTATTTCGAGAGAGCATGATATCCAGATTATAAGATACGGTCGTTAATGTATTGACACTCGAAATACGACCGTATGGATATTGTAACAGCGATATGATTCTATTTACACGGTAACTATTTCACATGAAAGGTAGTAGTCATTGCATTCGACTCTTCCGATGATTGGGTCACGATGTGTTGCTAGACGCTATTTAGTGATCGTTAGGTGTGAAGGGTATTTTAGTAAAATGCACTTATGCTTACGGCCAATATATTCGGAAGCCTATCGGGTCACACACATAAGAACATCTAGCCGAATTAAAATGCGGTCATAGCGATAACCAAATAATGAAAGTTTTATCTCGACTATAAAGTGTTATAGTGATAAATTAATATTGTGGTATTTATTTATTATGAATAAATTAAATACAAGATATTAATTATGTTGATTAATTAAATATATACATATTAGATATGTGGGGCGAAATTTATTAGGTATATATGATACACATGGATTTTGCAAATTAATTAATCGTAGTATTATATTATCATGTATTAATATAAGATATTAATATATATGTAATTTATCAATGTGTGCGTGACATGTATATAAGATATACATGTGCACATTTGTAATAGTTATATATATGTATATAGATTTATATATGAAATATATATATATATATATACACATATATATATATATATATATATATATATATATATATATATATATATATATATATGTGTGTGTGTGTGTGTGTGTGTGTGTGTGTGTGTGTGTGATATATACACATGTATAAATTGATTTATGATAATATAATAAAAGATATATTCGATATTAGATATTGACAATATATATCTTGGAAAGTATTTAATATAAAATATTGGATATTAAATGAGATAAATCAATCAATGATATTTTCCTTATTTTACTAGTAAAATGTTTTCTTTCTCCCTACTTCACTCAGAATTTTTTCTCAATCAGATTGGGACTACATGGGGCGCAGGACACATAATATATATGTAGTGTGTGCCAAGCTCTTTTGTATCATCACAATTAGAAGAGTTCTAACTTATTAGAAAACATGAAAGCTTCTTAGAGAGAGTTTTGAGAGAGAAAATGTCGGTCTAGTAACCGAGGTTTTCTAGTAGCAATCCAATTGTTGATTCGGTATGGACTAGCGGTGGAGGCCGAACACTTGGACGGCTTCGTGCAGAAACTACAACCGTAGAAAAAGCGACGATTTATTTTGGATCATCCAAGGTATTCTCTTAGCCTACTTCTTTTATGATTGTTGATTAAACGAAGTCGATCCTGGTAAAAAGGAAATAAAATTTTAAATTTCACTGCATTCCCGCGTAGATTTTCCAACAGTGGTATCAGAGAGGTCTTCGAGTTTAAGTAATAAGCATTAATTAATTTGCGTAGTTAATTGCATCGTTTAAATCACGTAATTAGAAGATGAAAGATTTTTTATTCGCAAAAAAATACACGAAAAGAAAAAAAAAATATTCGGCCATGGTGGTGCTCGGCCGATCGGCGGCGGCACCACCACCGTCTGATCGCCGGCGGCATCGGAGGCTTCCGGGCTGTTGGCGTGATGCGGAGGTTCATAGTAGTGATTGCTAATATCTCTTTATTTAGTTATGTTATGTGGCTAACCAATGATTCAAATAGTTTGGGTCATTGGGATGCCACATGACACTATAGTACAATTGGGTTTGTTTATGATCCACAATTATAGACCTATCATAAATCTAGGTCTTTCTAAATTTTGTTCGGAATAGGCATGGGCCCTTTTCAAAATATTTGATTTTGGAAAGGGCCCAGGTGGGTGCCTTTTGATTTTGGAAACCAAAGGCATGCTTTTGATTAGGAATCAAAAGGAAAGAAACAAAAGAGACTTAATTTTAATTTTGATTTATTTTGGAATAGTTCTAATTGATTAAAAGGAAAATAGAAATCGTTTTAAAATTAATCGTTAATTTTATTTCTATTCAAATCATTAATTAGTTAATTGATTAGATGAATTTATTTAATTGATTAAACGTTAATCAAGTAATTAAGACGCAAGTTGGTAAATTTAGATTTTATCTTTTTCATAAGGTTTTCTTTGTATGGATTAGATATAGTAGATATAATATGATTATATGAACCCCGATTGATCATGAACTCGACCAATAGCTCCCCCATGTGCGACGGGTGCATTTATTTTATTAGATAAAATTAGTTATGTAACAAGAATGGAGCAAGAGATGGCGGCCAAAGAAAGAAGACGTAAAGATCCTATTAACGGTTGTAGCTACCCTTAGATTGTGACTCGCGGTTTCGTCAGTTTGTATTCGGAACCGCACTTAGGAAAAGTCTATGATCATACCGGTTACTTTACGCATTTATTTATTTTGTGCATGTATTTATTTTTATACGATACGATAGATGCATGACTAAACACGATCAAGACAAATGTGTAGGGTGTATGTCTATAGAGATGGATAAGTTATGATGAGACCAACTAATAAATTAATTAAATATCCCACCTCAAAAATTAAGTTGGAATTGTCGCCCAATATAATAATGACGTGAAGAGCTCTTTTTCGGATCCAATTCATCAGTCACAGCTGGTGATTGACCTACCTCGGGTATATCGTTATTATTGAGACATGAACTTAAGTGATCTCACGAATATTGGGTTATGACTTGACTAAAATTTATTCGTTCATCAGCCACAGCAGGGGTCGGGTAGTTTTTAGAGACAAGGGTTGGTCACCACATTGTGATTTGAATTGTCAAAGAGTTGACTAGTCCACTGCTAGGAGTAGTAGCACCGATCGAGACACTCGATCTTTGCACAGCGGAATTTTATGCGATTTACGATATGAGACATAACTAATTAATCCTACGAGAAGGTTTAAGATTTACCTTATCGGAGAGGTAGAGATATTCGACCAAAGGGAGATGCCGTGATCTTCCGGATTGTATCTCCTAGCGACGACTGGTGGACGTTGATCCTCACCGTAGAACCTCCTCGAATATGCACAAGAAAAACCCTATGTTTTTCTTCTTCTAATGACTAAGGCAAGAAACTAATTTTTCTTCCTTTTATTTTGGTTGTGGCGCAATTTTTTTGTCTTGTTATTGTGCTAGGAGTAACTCTCTTTATATAGGAAAATAACTAGTCAAGAAAGTTATCCTTTTCACACCACAAAAACCTATTCCCATAAGGAAAAGATATTTGCCAACACCATTACCTATTCCCATAAGGAAAAGATAATTTTGTTACAAAATAAGAGATAATTCCCAAAAAATCAATCTCTTATTATTCCATTAATTATCCAACAAATAGATAATTAATTAATTACACATGTGACATAATCTAGAAAAATTTCTTTTCCTAATTTATGATCAACATGTGGCGCCATATTTTTTAGTCATTTTAATAGAAAATGTCTTTTCTATTTTACATATTATTTACCAAATAAATAATATTGCATATTCATTAAATAGACTAACTATTTAATTTATTCTCGAGGTTCCATAAAACGAAAAAACACTCGTGTGTTAGGAGCCAACCCGGGGACCATGGACCTATAACCAGTAGCTACAATAAATTGAATAAAATATTCATTGAACATAAAATTTCTACTCAACTCATTAATTCCGGAATTACGCCACCATAAATCCGAAACTGAACTCTATCGATTATAGATATAACTTATTCTCAAACCATCGAGTCGATTCGATAAGTGTCCATTGATATAATCATTACATATAAACTAACCCTCCATAGACTGTCCGTACTGAAGTAAGATTGTTTCCGTAAACCTTCTTCAATACATTTTATCCTTATTTACCATTAACCCACTAGTGATCAATTAGTTCATAATTAACTAATACAAACTCCCGGGATTGATCAGTTTCTAGGATCAACAAATAAGGGGATTGTCTTTCTACTTCCCGTAGGAAGGAATGGATTCCATATCTGTGAGACACACACTTCTCACTCATTCCTGAATAGTGCCAACGTGAAAGTGATTCGAACCGCACCTCTTAGCGATCCTTAACGAACACATCAAACCCTATCCTAAAACAAGTAGGAGTCTGTAATCACTTTAGGATTAAGGTTAATCTTGTAGGACATATTTTAAATTTTAGTGATGAGTGCCATACTAGCTGTTATAGAGCAAAGACAAAAGTTGTCTAGATTAAATGTATAGGCTTATTAGAGTTTGATCTTTGTATAGGTTTGATTAACCAAGCACTGTAAAAGGTGATGTATGAAAAATATATGATCAAATTTTAAGACTTTTTATTATTATATTTATGATATTTTAGTATAATTTCATATAAATGCATTAAAAACTTATAAAAATCATAGTTAGTTATAATTAGATGCATAAGTTATAAAAACGATAAAAATGATGGTTTTTTGTCAGATTTACGTTTGGTGTTTCGTTGAGTTTGTTGCAGAATCAAATGTGTACCGAGATTCCAAAATATGACATACTTTGAAGCATAAATCACGAGTTTTTGTGGGATAAAAGATTATGCCAAAATCTAACAACTTTGAACAGATCAACTGTCCTTAGTGTTTCTACCGTGATTCATCTTCAACGAACATTTGATCTAACTTAGAGGCATTTTCAGAGAAAAAGTCCTTGATGAAAGTTGTAGACCTTCAAAAGAGATTTCCAACGAATATCAAATCATGTCAATCTGAGGTCTACAGCTCGAGATAGGTTTTACAAACATCGATATGTTGTATGTCCGCACGCGCCGAGAGAAGGCCGAATATTGCGTAAAAATCTCTGGCCGGGCCCACAAATCTCGACAAGGGAATATATATCGTGTAGCCGCCGCACGCGCGGTGGTCCGGCACGCGCCGGCCTTGTGATATGGCCTATAAATAGACCTCAAGTGCAACCATTTTGAAGTGTACCAATGCATATATCTCTCTTCTATATATCTCTATAGTTTCGTTTTGTTGTTTTTAGTTAAATAAAAGTCATGTAACGGCACTCTGCCGAATAATCTTGTAGTATAAAGTCTCGTTATAATGCTTAGAGGATGTATCAAGGCTCATTGATGTCAAGGAGTTGCTATTTCCGGATGATACAACTCTGAATGCTTCAATTGTAACCTGGTAACTTTTCTAATGTATTTATGTTTATGTATTAATTATAGTATTTATATTTTAGTTATTATGTTGTTAGGCTAAACTTAGTATCTAGCCAAGATATGAAATTGGATTAGTATTATCTTTTTAGGGAAATGGATGATGACTATACTAAAATTGGATAAAAATCGGTTATAATGAATCTCTTTCTATATTCGTATTGAATTAGCTACTTGATATGAAAGAATTCATAATCTAATTATGAATTGAGGCCTCGTAGTTAGGTTATGAACTCGTTAATAGAAAGACCGGAGGGTAAAATTGGCCGAGTGAAAACGTGACAACGGAATCCGATTTCCTAAACCGGGGGTAGATTTGTTTCGGGAGAAACAAACTCTTATTGAAATATGTACTCGAGAGATTATTACGTTTAATTCGTTTGTTTAATTGACATACCTTAAAATTGGCCGAATGACAAAACGGGAGTGACCCATGCTTGAGGATGACCTTGGACAAATGATTGGACATATGACAATTTCAGATGCTCGTGTGAGAATGAATTGTTTAGTTTAGGAGTGCACCGTTTTGTATAATTGATTTAACTTAAAATAAAGATCGAGCACATCCAATTTCACTAAAAAGATATAATGATTCAATAACATATTCTTGGCTAGTCTATAATTATAATATCTATCTCCCTCCCTTAGATATTGTTTTGGTACCTATATATACTTATATCTATACATATATGATTATATATATATTTTATACTTATATATATCTGTTTTTAGTTTTATGCTTTTATTTATTGTTTGTTAGTTTAGAGTTTGGTTGGATGATAAAATTAAGACTTAGATTGAGATAATAACAGCTTTCTTGGTGTTTAATCACACGGTGAATTACCAAGTTTTCCCGAGGATCGACACTTGACTCATCACTCTATCACTACAATTTGACCCGGTACACTCGCCGGTAAGGATTGATAGCATAGAAAAGGTCCGTCGACTTTTTGGCGCCGTTGTCGGGAACGACGCTAATTCATTGTGTTCGAATGATTTCTACTTATATTAACTCAAAAGTCTCGAGGATAAGTCAACACTCTTCTTACCCCATTTCTATTTTTCTTTTAGTTGGTACTTACCTAATAAGTAAGTTACCAATCTTTACTTTTATCGATTTCAACTATTTTCGGTTTTCGTTAGTTGATGACCGGATAGAGTAAGGCCCCACTTACTCCTTATAAGCCTGACATAGATACTTACGAAAAGGCGGTTAAGAGCGAGAAAAGAAAACAAGGTCATACTAGTCGGGAAATCCCGGCGGAGAATCATCATCAAATCAAAATACGAAAATGGTCAAAAACAATGATGAAACACCGAACAAGGGCTAGATCATGCTCAAGGCATGGCCAAAATCTTAATCGAGGATCTACCAATACCAAATAACCGAATAGAAATAATCAAAATCGAAACCGAACAATCGTAATAATAACCCACCAAATCCGAGACCTATTTGTGATCGACCTTAAGAATAAACCGGACTAATAATCCAATTCGTTTACCCAATGAAGGAGCAAATAATTTTGAAATAAAATCTCATCTTTTTGGTCTAATTGACGCAAGAGCCCAATTTCTAGGAGAGGATGATGAGGATCCACATCACCATCTCTATCTTTTCGAAGAATTGTGCAATACAGCCAAAAGTCAAGGTGCTCATCGTGAATTAACAAGGATGTCTATGTTTCCTTTTTCTTTAAAAGGAAGAGCACGGGATTGGTTTATGTCACTCCCACATCATTCATTGACTAGTTGGGAGGAAATTCAAACCGAGTTTTTAAAGCAGTATTTTACTCGGGTAGAAATTTGGAATTAAAGGTCGAAATTGCCAACTTTAGACAAGGATCTGAAGAAACGCTTGGGAATGCGTGGGAGAGATTTAAAAAGTTGCTAAGATCTTGTCCCGATCATGGTTATTCCTTAGATATGCAAATCCAACTTTTCTGTCGTAAATTAAGGAAAGATTCACGTGCGGATGTAGATCATGCATGTGGTGGTTCATTAATGATGAGTGAAGCCCAAATAGTTTACGATGCTATAGAAAGATTTCCAAAAATAACAGAATGTGGGAAACCGGTTCTAGCACCGAGAAAGTAGCATTTGCGGAGAATGCACATCGAATATGGAAGTTCTAGCACACTTGGAGAATTTGAGTAGGAAATTTGACAACCTACTGAGCTAGTAGGATCAGAAACCGAAACTATCATATCAAATGACTACTCAAGTCATGATAATGTGTCATTAGGGATAGAAGAACCGGAAGGATACTCAAGGAAGAGGTGAGTTTTTACAACGAAGATAGGAATTTGAACAACGCGTATTCAAACTCCTTTAATGCTATTAGAAGAGAGCACCCAACTTTTAGATGGTCCGAAAACCCTAATAAGCCAGGACAACCGCCATATCCAGTTCGATTATAAGAATCCATATAGTAATCAAGTTCATCAAGGAAATACATCAAATCGTAACCTACAATCGTTACTCAAATCTTATCCACAACATACTACTCAAACTATACCAGTCACCCAAAGTTCAAACCAACTTTGAAGGAGTTGATAAATGGGATAAATTAATGGAAAATATGATGGGTGTAGTATCTACTCAAGCTCGAGAATATAGAAACTATGATAACTTCTATAGGTTCGAGTCTCTGAAGGATATGACTATGTTGAAAACGTCTATGGGTGGACATGATACGAGAATGAGAACTATAGAAGCATTGTTAAGGAATATGGAAGATCATTTGAGTAGAAGGAGAACGTAACAACAATAGACCTCAGGAGGATTACCAAGTAATCTTGAAAGAAACCCGAGAGAGGTAAATCTTGTGATTACGAGAAGTAGGAAATATTGTGAAGATACTTGAGAGCAGAAACGCAGGAAACAATGAGGTAGAAAATGATTTAAATGGTAATATCATAAAGGAAAGGACGAACTTGAATTTCTTGATGAAGAGGAAGAAATTATCGAAGAATTCTTAAAACAGAATAATGTTGAACTGAAATTGAAGGTGAAAAATGGGTAAAAGTCCTAGAATTACGAAAGATCCTATGGATAAGGACACGAGAACCCTATTTAAGGAACATGTCGAGAAAATCGGGAAAAAGCAGGAAGATTTAAAAGTAACTCGAGAAGGATAAAGTTGATACGGGGGATGTTTTAAAGGAAAAATCTCAAGATAATGAAACTTGGCGATCAAGTAATGCTCAAAGATTCAAGGAGAAAGGAAAAGAAAATGACTTGAGACCAAAGGCTATAAATCTAGAATCTTTGCCTTATCCACGAAAGATCAAATTAAAAGATAAAACCTGATAAGAAATATGCTCGTTTCCTTGACACTTTTCGTCATATTCATGTCAATATCCCATGTTATAGAAGCTTTAGTCAACATGCCCCTATGGAAAGTTTCTTAAAGATATCCTATCTAATAAAAAGCGATTAGAAGAATATGAGAATATATGCCTTAATGAAGAATGTTCTGCAATACTTGAAAGATCGACTACCTCCTAAACTTAAAGATCCTGGTAGTTTCACTATCCCATGTGAAATTGGAGGATTTACATTTAGAAAGTATTGTGTGATCTAGGAGCAAGTATCAATCTCATGTCTTATGAGGATTATAAGAAACTAGGAATAGGAGAGCTTACGAATCTTGAAATGACCCTTCGGATGGCGGATAGATCAATTAAACATCCTAAGGAATAATCGAGGACGTGTTGGTTAAAATTGATAAATTTTACTTCCCAGAGAGACTTTGTAATAATGGAAATGGAAGAAGGATATTCAGCGCCAATTATTCTAGGTCGACCATTTCTAGCTACTGAGGAAGGACTTTGATAGATGTTCAAAAAGGTGAACTAATACTCGAGAGTTAATGAGGATAAAGTTTCGTTCAATATCTTCAAAGCTATAAACCATCCATACAAAGAACTCCGAATCATGTTCTTTTATAGATGAATATTCTACTATCTCGGGATGCCAAATCTAAAGATTATGAAAATACATTAGAAGAATGTTTGGCATTTTCTATCTATAAAGAAGATGAAGATGATCTTTGAAATGAAAGAAGTAATCCTTTATTTAGATAAAGGAGGGTTTGTTAAACATCCATGGCATCAAAATTTGAAATTGGAAATGGAAGGACCAGTTTTAAAACCATCATTAGAAGATCCACCAAGGAATCTGGGTTGAAACCACTTCCTTCGAATTTGAAATATGCTTTTCTTGAAAATGATAATCATTACCTATTATCATTTCATCAACCTTAACAAAAGAACAAGAGGATCAATTACTAAGAATGTTAAGAGAACATAAGAAAGCTTTTGGATGGACGTTGGCGGAGATATCAAAGGAATTAGCCCTGAGATTTGTGTTCACAAGATTATTTTGAATGAAGAAGCTAAACCTTGTATTCAGCCACAACGCCGCCTCAACCCAAATTTGCAAACAATCGTTAAGAAAGAGGTCATTAAGCTATTAGAAATGGGAATAATCTTTCCCATATCAGATAGTGAATGGGTAAGTCCGACTCAAGTAGTTCCAAAGAAAGGAGGTTTCACAATAAAAGAAAATGATAAAAATGAATGGATTCCGACAAGGGAAATTACAGGATATCGAATGTGTATTGACTTTCGGAAACTGAATGATCATACTAAAAAGGATCATCATCCACTTCCATTCATCGTGCGATGTTGGAAAGATTGAGTGGACATAAGTATTATCGCTTTTAGATGGTTATTCGGGTTATTTACGAATATTCATTGCGGCGGAGATAGAGAAAAACTACTTTCACTTGTCCCTATGGAACTTTTGCTTATAAAAGAATGCCGTTTGGATTATGTATGCACTGCTACATTTCAAATGATGTATGATGGCAATATTTTACGATATGGTCGAGAAATTCTTAGAAATTTTATGGACGACTTTAGTGTTTATGGAGATTCTTTTGATAAATGCTTATCACACTTAGAACGCGCTTTTACAACGCTGTGTGAAGATACCAACTTGGTTCTAAACCGGGAAAAATGTCATTTGATGGTATCTCAAAAGAATTGTACTAGGTCATAGAATCTCTCAAGTAGGAATTGAAGTTGATAAAGCTAAAGTCGAAGTAATTGAAAAATTACCTCCACCAATTAATTTGAAAACGTTAAGAGGATTTCTTGGACATGCGAGGATTTTATAGAAGGTTTATTGCAGATTTCTCAAAAATAGCAAAGCCCTGAGTCATTTGCTAGAAAAAGAAGTACCTTTTAACTTTGATGATAAATGTATGGAAGCCTTTAAGACCCTAAAAGCGAAATTAACTCTTGCACCAAGATTTTTAGTAGCACCAGATTGGGATTTTCCGTTTGAAATTATGTGTGATGCAAGTGATTTAGTTGTAGGAGCTGTTTTAGGTCAACGGTATAACAAAATTCTCAAAGCTATCTACTATGCTTCTCACACATTAAACGCAATTTCACCTTAATTATGCAACTCACGAGAAAGAATCATTGGGTGTAATATTTTCCTTAGATAAGTTTCGATCATATATTGTTGGTTCTAAGGTAATAGTCTACACAGACCATTCAACTCAAAGTATCTTTTAAGTAAGAAAGATGCCAAACCGCGTCTTCTTAGGTGGATTCTCATTTACTTCATGAATTCGATATTGAAATTAAGGATAAAAAAGAAGTGAAAATGTAGTAGCGGATCATCTAAGCGGGATGGATAATGATGAAGGAAAAGGAAAAGAAATTCGAGATTCGTTTCGGATGAGAAACTGCTTAAGATAGATACTCCTTCAACCATGCGATTATTAAAAACTAGAATACCATCAAAGGAAGATTCGCCATGGTTTGAGGATATTGTTAACTACATTACCTGTAAGTACATCCCACCTCATTGGACTTGGCAAATGAGAAAAAGAAGTTCTTTTACGACTTAAAGTTTTATTATTGGGATAAACCGGATCTTTTCCGAAGATGCTCGGATGGAATAATTAGGAAATGTATTCTGATAGTGAAATTTTAAGTGTATTATCATTTTGTCATGATCGTGAGGCGGAGGAGGTCATCATGGAGGATGGAAAACGCTTTCAAAGTTTTACAATGTGGTTTCTATTGGCCTACACTATATAGAGATGCATATAAATATGCAAAATCTTGTGAATCATGTCAAAAATGGGAAATATATCGAAAAAACATGAAATGCCTATGCAACCGATTTTAGAATGTGAGCTATTTGATGTTTGGGGCATAGATTTCATGGGACCTTTCCTATATATCTTTTGGAAAAAGATTTATTCTAGTAATGGTAGATTATGTTTCTAAATGGGTAGAAGTGAAGCTCTCCCACTAATGATACCAGAGTAGTGCTAAGGTTCCTTAAAAGAATATATTCACACGATATGGCATTCCGAGGGCTATCATTAGTGATAGAGGTTCACATTTTGTAACCGACCATTTACTAAGATAATTGAGAAATATGGTGTAACTCATAAACTTGGAACACCCTATCATCCACAAACTAGTGGACGGGTAGAGGTGTCTAATAGAGAAATTAAAAGAATCGTGGAGAAGACAAAGGGACTCGAATCGTAAAAACCAAGCGAAAGACTTGATGATGCATTATGGGCATACTGAGCGACCTTTAAAACACCGATTGGTTTGTTCTCCTTACAAATTAGTATTTGGAAAATCTTGTCATCTCCTGTTGAATTAGAACACCGAGCTTTATGGGCTATTAAATTTCTAAACTTTGATCCTAAAGTCGCCGGTGATCATAGATTACTTGATTAACGTAACTAGAAGAATTTCGACTCGATTCTTATGAAAATGCTCGAATCTACAAGAACGCACGAAAGCTTTTCATGATAAGAAAATCTATAGTCGTGAGTTCCATATAGGTGATCGAGTACTTTTATATAATTCACGTTTGAAGTTGTTTCGGAAAGCTTAAATCTAGATGGACAGGTCCATATGACGTAACAAAAATCTATAAGTCTGGAGCTGTTGAACTAACTGATGGAAAAACAACTTTTATAGCCAATGGACACAGGGTGAAATTGTTCGTGGAAGCTGAAGGGATACCTCAAATGTAAGAAGTATTATTACTTATCGACCCCAACGAATTGAGGCGAATTTTAAACTCACCGATTACAGTACTATCTTTCTAATTCACCTTTTAATATGCATTTTAAAGTAGTTTAGTCTTTTACCGATAGACGTAAAAGAACTGGATGCCTTTCATAGATAGAATAAAAGTTTTTATTTTACTTTTAAGATTAGGTCTAAATAAGGATGTCGCTTTAAGATAGAAGCCTTAGTTTCTAAATTAAATAAGGAATTATTAATCAAGTCGAGAGAAGAGAACTTTGTAATGGAAATTCAAGGAGTGCAATAAAAGAAGAGCAAGGTTTTTAATGAAGTGTAGAATCAGTGGAAAAATGGAACATCTTTGGGCGATGTGGAAGAAATACAACCATATCCCAGGATGAGTGTTTGAATGTTATTAAGAAGGGAACGATTAGGTGGTTATCCGAAAATCCCGAGGGAATACAAAGAGATAATTCAAACGCATCACTCCTGGAGAAAGGTTAAGGACCGTTATGATAACAATCTTGAGGATCCGAGATTGAGGAGTTAGCAAAAAAATCCTAAGAATTTCAGTGTGTGTTTTAATTTTTCAAATTTTAATTAAATTTCGGTTTTTTTAAGTTATTTTTCTTAAACTTAAAAGAAAAATATTTTTATGAAAAATTTATAATAAACCTATTTTATCATGTAAAGTAGGTATATTATATCAAAAATATGTGATTTCAATATTATATTAGTTTTTATATTTTATCAAGTTTTATATAGAAAAATCGTATTAAACTTAGATTATATAGCATAAATCATAGGATTAACATCAAATGATTTTTATGTGATATAATTAGAGCTTATTACACAAAAATGACAAAAATTCCGTTTTTGGGGACTATGTGACGGCGACACGCCCGGTACACTACCGCACGCTACCGTGTGTGTACACTTAACCCTAAAAATGCGCCTTTCCTCATTTCTCACACCCTCATTTCGAATTGAAGAACAGCCCGAATTCTCCCTCTCTTCTTCTTAAAAAATCAACAATTTTCCATCAATTTTCTTCACTCAAACATCACATAAGTGTTAATCTCTCTTCCTCTCTTCAACTTAATCATAAAAGAAGATACCCATTGGAAAAAGTTGAAGCTTGGCAAGCTCAAGGCTCTCTTTTCTCTCATTCCGGCGACCCCCATTAATTCCGGCGACCTAGCTTTTCATTCTAGCTTCTTAAGGTAATAATATATATATTTTTCAAATTTTAGTTAAATTTCTGAAATTATTTTGAATTTATTTTGATTTTATAGCCTAAGTAATTGTTTGTTCTTGTTGTTGGTGTTGTTTGTTTGTGTTGTTGTTTTGTCATACCACTATCGTAGATGGCCTCATCATCTAGAAGTAATCCTAAGAGGAAAAAGACTGAAGTACCAATCGTAGTACCGGTAGTTCAAACTAGACCTTTAACCAAAAGGAGAAAGCTTTAACCTTTGAGAAAACCGCTAGTCTGAAGCTAAGCGGGCATATGATGAGTACTTTACTAAAAGTAAGGTTTGGTTAGAACGAGGATTGATTTTTCAAAGATTGGTAAAGAAGTGAAAGAAATTTTCAAGGATAGAGGATGGTTGGATGTAGCTATGGATAGGAAAGATAAGATTAACGTTTATGGTATCGAGTTTTATTCCGTATTATCTACTTATGATCTTGTCGACGGTTGAGGAGATGACCTATATCCCTCTAAGAAGTGTTAATGTTACTTTTTACCCTGCTATGATTAATGTATTCTATGGCTTAACTGATATACCAGAAGAGGAGGATTATCACAATGTATGGGGTTTAGAACATCCTATGGCTCTACAAACCAAAGCTTATGAAGCCCAGCAAGCCTTTGACCCTACTGCTGAATGGATAGAAAATAGGTTTGCTTATGGGAATTGTATTAGGGACATACGGGCAATAAAAGCGGTTCTTAGGCCATAATGTATGTCCTTCCACACATGTTTGTGCATTTGGTCGAGAGGAAGTGGTTATTGCTTGGGCCATGGTTAATGATATTCCTATAAATCTGGGGAAATTGATCTTTTCTAAGGCTTGTGAGTTTGCAAGGACTCGTTATCGAGGGGGCGTCTCCGTTCCCCTAGTCTCATTTCTTCTGCCTTGTGTGAGCTTGCGAAGTTCTGTCTTACCCTCGGATAGAATCTGTCTCTCCTACATTCCTCCCATTGGTCTTAAACGAGAGCCTTACCTACTCTGGAGTAATAAATTACAATAATCCTAATCGTCAAAGCAACAACCACCACCTCCACCTCCTATTCACACTCAAGTACCTGAGACCACCTGAGACAGGTCACATCACCCACAAGCAGAGCCAAGTTGAGGCTATGTTTCAAAGATTTAGTTCAAGCTCAGGCTAGAACGATGCTAATATATCTTTAGCCTTGTGAGAAGAATAGATATTGGGCTGAGGACATTAGAGTTGGTCGAGAGGGATTTCGGGATGCTATGAGTGAGTTTGATCCTAGATTTCTTTGAGATATCTGCTAGACACCCCTATAGTCGGCTGACCCGTATACTATGCCGATTGGATTCCGCCGATTCCGCCACCTGTTATTTATCAGGACTATACGCCGTCATCCATAGGACAGGGTGGTATGTTTACAGGTACACCAGGGACATCCTTGGGCATGGGAGGAGTGACTTCTGTAGCAGATGTGACAGCAGGATTTGGTTCATTTGGTCTTCGAGGATCGATTTCTATGTCGACAATGAGGATCGAGACATCATTTCAACTTCAGATCGGATCCACAGCCAGATTCGATTATGGTATTCATACGACGCAATGCGCAGCGAGCTGATTATACTTCGTTACTATCTACATTTGGATCATCATCATCTCAGTACGACCCTACTGGTGACATCGATCTTAACTATGATGAGGACGAGTGATTTTGTCTCTGTTATTTAACTATCTACTTTTTGGTTTGACTTAGTTTTTGTTATGTTTGTTTTGTACGTTAAACGTTTGATGCACTCTCGGGGTAGTGCACATTGTTATTTTGTATCTTTTTCGTAGTTTTCGGATGTTTTTAGATCTTTTCCCACGTTTAAGAAATATGCACGAATCTATTGTCGAAAAATAAATTCTCGATCAAGCTAGAAATTGAAATATCTCTGATCGAGCACTATTTGACCGGCACGCGCGCGTTGGTGTCCGCACGCGCGCCGTGTAGTAAGCTCGCAGATCTTCTCGGGATATTTCCATTTTAGTCCAAGCTTTGTCTATAAAAGGAAACAGTCTGACATTCCTAAAATGCTCATTCCCTTCCTTTGCCTTTAATTCTCTTGCTATAAAAAGTTTAAAATGTCCGATCGTTCATCCGTAAACAGTTATTCACCTCCACATACACCAAATTCTGTCATTCCAAATCCATTTTTTCATCAAATCCCTTACGAGCCTATGTATGCTTCGGCTCACAACCCTTACATAAGTAATTTCAATCAATCACCGGTATTGATTGAGAGAGGTTTAAATTTTAGAAAGGTTGACAACTGGGCATTTACGAGGATGGATATAGATGGGTGGGACTATTTTTGTCGTATGCCGAGAGGTAGGATTAATGTTACTGTGGTAAGAGAATTCTATTCAGTACTGTCAGAAGCTAATACTGTGTCGTTAACACGATCACATTCTGATGAGAGGAGTTGTTGTTCCTTTCACTTCTACCAACATAAATCAAATTTTCCTTATTCCACCAGTCCACACATCACCAAGTCATTTTGAGTATCAATGGAGATTGGATACCGCTGACGGTTTTATTACAAAATATTCGGAAGCTTGTCCACTCTTGTTCTACAATTATGATATTGATCAAAATGTCTCTACGATCGCTTTGCTTCCCATCTTAGAGCGTGGAAGCGATTCATCAATTCACGTGTTTATCCAATCTGTTAATTTCTCGGAAGTTAGTGATGATGAATTGATGCTTCATATGCGATTACTCTCGGAGTCGTTATAGATTGAAGTCTTGATTCAAAAATCACCGTGAGTTTTGCGTTCGGAGAAGACCGAATTATCATCCTTTACCATTTGGATGGTTGATTTCTAGGTTATGTGTTCGTTTGGCAAGGGTTCGGAAAGAAGCGACAGGATGAATATTTTCCACTCGTATTCCTCGTGTTGGGCTTTTACCACCGATATTCGGGAGGATCGGTGGTGAAAATTAGATAACTATGTTGGTAGAAAAGAAGGAATAAAAAATAATAAGAGTAGTAAGGTACGTTAGTATAAGTCACAATAAATTAAAATAACTTAGTTTAAAAAATTAGTTTAAATTAGTTTAACTTAATTTATGGTTTTCTAGTTTAACACTCCTAGTAGTTTTAAGTTGTGTTTTAGTATTGTAATATATTTGCATGTTTTTAATTTATGTTTTTAAATGTTTTTCTTTTATATTATATAAACGCTTCGCTCTATTTGACACCTAAAATAATCTACCATGATAGAATTCATTTTATTTTCTAATCCAAATTTTTACTACTCATTAGCCATCGGGACGATGCCAATTAAATAAGTGGGGAGTAGAGATTGGTTAGTAAATAAATTGAATTTAATACATCAAATACTTACACACTTAGTTTAATAAGCAATAATATATAATTATTTGATAAAAATGATATATTTGGATAGAATAAATTTTTAATTAAGTAAAGTAATCTTGATATATTATTCTTATATTAATTATGTCTATTTTAGATTTTTAATAAGATTTTAAGTATATATATCTTGATAAATATTATGAAATATTTTTTTTATGAAATTAGACAAAAGTTACTTATAATTATAATGAAATTTTAGAATAATTTTCTTTTCAAGACAAAGTATGAAATTGGAATCGGATTAGGGATGATGAGATTTTTGGCATAACTTTGATAAACCAGAGCCAAATAAGCCTACCCGAACATAATTTCCAATTTTTGTCCCCACCTCAGCCTTGTAGAGTGATCAAGACCTCACTCGAAATAGCTATTATTATTAACTAGAAATTACCAACCCTAACTTAATAATGGTCTACATTTCTTTGAAAATCCCGCAAGTTTAGTATGTATTTATGGATAGCGGTGATGACATCGAAATTTGGTATATGCTGAGATTGAAATGAATGTTATTCGGAAGGCAGTTTATTATCAAATATGGTTATTCTCAAAAAAAAAAATCTAAGAACAGAGTATTATAGGTATCTTTTCTGTTTTTGATCGACAACCCAAAAATAAAATATCAGATAAAGCTGTCTGATGATAGTAGTCCAGCTAGGGTATTATCACGAAATGTCCTATTGCTGGGAATGAAGGTATATGCTATAAATCGATGAAAAGAAAAGTCGAATCAAAACTATCAAGAATTATCACGAGTTTAAGGAAACCGGATTCGTGATTTTCGATCGAAAGAGTAGTACTCGATCAATCTTGATAAAGCAATGCCTATGTTCTTAAGTTCTTGTTTATGTATTAAAAAAAAAAAAAAAAAAAAGAAAACCATATTTTGGAAGTTATTAAAGTTGAAAATTGAAAGCGATTATCGTGAGTGTTCTTGATTGAGAAATTTTTGATCGTAAGATGAAGGTG
This sequence comes from Gentiana macrophylla, assembly GCA_026214975.1. Classification (NCBI taxonomy): domain Eukaryota; kingdom Viridiplantae; phylum Streptophyta; class Magnoliopsida; order Gentianales; family Gentianaceae; genus Gentiana; species Gentiana macrophylla. The sequence goes on along the minus strand of CM047814.1, from coordinate 95,472,899 downwards.
TAAGTCGCATTTAACTTGCTTCTATCTCTTTTGATTTCCTTTGTTATCCTTTTCGATTAGCCAACTACCCTGAGCCTGAACGTACAAGCCAATTTGCCAACTACTTGACTTAGTCATTGATTCCGATAAATCATACAGTGGAGATTAAAAAGTTGTTCTAAATATTTTATTTATACTTATAAAGTAATTCATGAAAAATTTCATTTAAATAATATTTTATAACTAGTTTATTAAGTTATATACATTTTTTTATCTTCTTAATATCTTAGATAGATGAAATTAATATAAGTATAATATTGACAGCATACGTTACTAAGTTAGGAATTTATTCTAGAAGAATTATATTATCGCTTATTTTGCTCGAGGACGATCAAAAGCTAAGTGGGGAGTTGTGATGTATGAAAAATATATGATCAAATTTTAAGACTTTTTATTATTATATTTATGATATTTTAGTATAATTTCATATAAATGCATTAAAAACTTATAAAAATCATAGTTAGTTATAATTAGATGCATAAGTTATAAAAACGATAAAAATGATGGTTTTTTGTCGATTTACGTTTGGTGTTTCGTTGAGTTTGTTGCAGAATCAAATGTGTACCGAGATTCCAAAATATGACATACTTTGAAGCATAAATCATGAGTTTTTGTGGGATAAAAGATTATGCCAAAATCTAACAACTTTGAACAGATCAACTGTCCTTAGTGTTTCTACCGTGATTCATCTTCAACGGACATTTGATCTAACTTAGAGGCATTTTCAGAGAAAAAGTCCTTGATGAAAGTTGTAGACCTTCAAAGAGCTTTCCAACGAATATCAAATCATGTCAATCTGAGGTCTACAGCTCGAGATAGGTTTTACAAACATCGATATGTTGTATGTCCGCACGCGCCGAGAAGGCCGAATATTGCGAAAAATCTCTCAAATCGGGCCCACAAATCTCGACAAGGGAATATATATCGTAGCCGCCGGCACTGCGCGTGGTGGTGGTCACGCACGCGCCGCCCTTGTGATATGGCCTATAAATAGACCTCAAGTGCAACCATTTTGAAGTGTACCAATGCATATATCTCTCTTATATATCTCTATAGTTTCGTTTTGTTGTTTTTAGTTAAATAAAAGTCATAAACGGCACTCTGCCGAATAATGCTTTGTAGTATAAAGTCTCGTTATAATGCTTAGAGGATGTATCAAGGCTCATTGATGTCAAGGAGTTGCTATTTCCGGATGATACAACTCTGAATGCTTCAATTGTAACTGGTAACTTTTCTAATGTATTTATGTTTATGTATTAATTATAGTATTTATATTTTAGTTATTATGTTGTTAGGCTAAACTTAGTATCTAGCCAAGATATGAAATTGGATTAGTATTATCTTTTTAGGAAATGGATGATGACTATACTAAAATTGGATAAAAATCGGTTATAATGAATCTCTTTCTATATTCGTATTGAATTAGCTACTTGATATGAAAGAATTCATAATCTAATTATGAATTGACGCCTCGTAGTTAGGTTATGACTTCAAGTTAATAGAAAGACCGGAGGGTAAAATTGGCGAGTGAAAACGCGTGACAACGGAATCCGATTTCTAAACCGGGGTAGATTTGTTTCGGGAGAAACAAACTCTTATTGAAATATGTACTCGAGAGATTATTACGTTTAATTCGTTTGTTTAATTGACATACCTTAAAATTGGCCGAATGACAAAACGGGAGTGACCCATGCTTGAGGATGACCTTGGACAAATGATTGGACATATGACAATTTCAGGATGCTCGTGTGAGAATGAATTGTTTAGTTTAGGAGTGCACCGTTTTGTATAATTGATTTAACTTAAAATAAAGATCGAGCACATCCAATTTCACTAAAAGATATAATGATTCAATAACATATTCTTGGCTAGTCTATAATTATAATATCTATCTCCCTCCTTAGATATTGTTTTGGTACCTATATATACTTATATCTATATATATATGATTATATATATATTTTATACTTATATATATCTGTTTTAGTTTTATGCTTTTATTTATTGTTTGTTAGTTTAGAGTTTGGTTGGATGATAAAATTAAGACTTAGATTGAGATAATAACAGATTTCTTGGTTTTTAATCACACGGTGAATTACCAAGTTTTCCCGAGGATCGACACTGACTCATCACTCTATCACTACAATTTGACCCGGTACACTTGCCGGTAAGGATTGATAGCATAGAAAAGGTCCGTCAAAGGTCACCGACTTTCATCAAGAGACTGCTCAGGTCGAAGAAAGTACTGAGTCAAGAGACTAGTTTAAGAACTCTCCAAGACCAAAGTGAGGACTCAAACTCGGTTATTGAAGGCTAAGGGATCAAACTTAGTATTTAAAGTCAAGGATATGGAATCAGAATTTAGGGAAGTCTGTGATGACCTAAACTAATTACATATACCTTGTGTTCAAGGTCTAAGTTCCACAAGTCTAGTGGTGATTGGAACTTAGTTATGTTCAAAATGGTGTAATCTAACATCAAAATCATAAGTTAGATAAAAGACAGTCAGCTGAAGTGTTTTATTAACATAGCAAACTTCAGATAATTGATCGATAAGTATTTCAAAGAGACTTACATACACGTAAACTCTCTTTGAATGCATATTTCGATTTAATCAAAGGTTACATTGGAAGATTACAAGGAAAATGACAGATAACAACTCTTGATTTTGTCAACAAATCAATGGTCAATATTAAAAGAACGTTGGAAATAAACAGAGGTTTATCCAATGGATACAAGTCAAAGGGTGGATATCTAAAAATCATTCAAAAGTAAATCGACAATGTCGATACTATGTGCGAGAGGACGTAAAGCAAGTCAAGATGGGGACAAATCTGAAACGGCTATGTTTTGAATTTCAAACATAAGTCACAAGGATTCTCACTTATAAATAGAAGACCCCTGATACAAAAACAAGTGATGAATTTTAAGAAGAAAAACAATCAATCTTGAGCTATCAGATTTTCATCAAGAAATCACCCTGCTGACATTCCTGAACTTAAAGCTACTGATCTAGTAAATTCTTCAAGTGTAACCTGCTATCAAGTTACATCAAGTACACACACTTGAAGATTCCAATATGCTGATCATTTCATCCTGATCAAGCTGCTGAAAGCTGAATCACTTACTTGATTCAAACTTTCCTTTAGAAGAAACCTGCTGAAGACAGAGAAGCACTTAGGTGTCAAGAACTGTTGTTTGTGGTGAAGCTAGTGAAGCGGCAATCCTACCCTTCAAGAACCAGTGGAAGACTTTGGAGCAGCAATCCTACCTGTTCCAAGTGTTCAGTTTGTGAAGCCATAGTTATTGGTGAATGACAGACAACTTAGGGATTTTTGTAACTGCAACCTCAAAGATCTTTAGTGAATTTCCTCCAACATCACAGGAGAAGAGTGGACTGACAGGATTACAACACCTGGAACCACTATAAAAATTGTCTACTTACTTTCTGCATTTAGTATATTAAGCACATCAACCTACTGAAACTAGCAACTGAATCACACACTCACACTACTGAGTATCTAATACTTGGTATCATATTTTAACAACAAGTAATAAGGCTTAACTTGAATATATTCCGCGGCAACAAATTCAGTAAAATCAACGATCGAATACTGTAGAATACTTAGCGGTCGGCAGACTCTCGAACTTGTTGAACTTTTGAGTTTGTTAACTCCAAAAGTTTCAAGTGTTAAGTTTATCCCCCTCCCCCTTCTAAACATAACCAAAGCCTTTTCAAAGGACCAACAATTGGTATCGGATCAGTGCTTCTGTTCTGAAGTAATCCTTCTTGTTGTGCTTGTGAAAATACTTTGAAAACATTTCAAGTTTCTGATTTTCAAATTTTTGCATCATGGATAAAAACCAGTATGCTAGAACAATGTTGATGTGATCTTTAGATCGTTTTGATAAGTATAAACGTCGTATGCAGGCTTTTCTAGCTGCAACACATGATGAGATGATGGATGTCTTGGTGATGGACCTCTGAAATCACAAAAGCTATAATCAGATGGTCAAACTCGAGACATTCCAAAACCAAAAAGGGAATGGAATGCTGAAGATAGAAAAAGAGCAAACCTCAACAATATTGCTATTGGTATCATATATAGAACCTTGGATAGCAATATGTACATGAAAGTGAAAGATTGCAAGACTACAAAGGAACTTTGGGATAAGTTACAATTAATTTGTGAAGGCACTGATGCAATCAAGAAGAACAAAATCAGTGTGGCAAAGAAGAAGTTCCAAGATTTCAAAATGAAACCAATTGAAACCATTGAACAAATGGAATCAAGATTCAATACCATCATGGATGAACTCACCCTACTGAGTGTAAACTACTCAAAAGAAGAAATCAATTCTAAAATCTTAGAAGCATTACCTGCAAAAGAAGTTTAGGAAATGAAGGTGACTGCCATTGAAGAAATGAGAAGTCTACATGAAGAGAACACCTTCAAATTATTTTCAGATCTCAAGGCTTATGAATTCAACAAAAAACTTGTACCTGAGACTGAAAAGGAAGAACCAAAGACCACTGCATTGGCTGCTACACATCAAGAAGAAACATCAGGAGCTCAAGATGATCTACTGGATGAGATGCAAGAGCAAATTGCCCTACTGAGCAAGAAAATCTGAATGATGAAAACTGGAAGGGGTTTCGCCAAGAAATCTCATGAAGAAATCTAGTGAAAAGAAGAAGGATGAATCCAAGAAAGACAATGATTACTTGTGCTATCAATGCAAGAAACCAGGACACTTCAAACCTGACTATCCTGAACTAAAACAGAAAAAGGAACCTGATTAATAGTGCTTCAACTGCAAGAAGCCTAGACATTTCAGACCTGATTGTCCAGACCTACTGATGAACAAAAGTCAGCAAAGAAGATTTGGGAAGAAAGCTATGGCTGCTGAAGATGAATCATGATATGAAGTTGAATCAGAAAAAGGAAATGAATCTGATGATACTGCACTTGTTGCTGATATGGATGATTATGCTTTAATGGAAAATATGGAAAAAAAACTGAGGATGTATACAATTCTGTATCTATAAACACTCCTGCTGAAAATGATTGTGAATCAACTTGTGGTTCAAATCCTAAAAATTCTGACAATGAAGAAACTTTGGATGCCATCCTCAATCAACTGAGTATAATACAATCTGGTTATGAGATTGTAAAGGTTGAAAAAGAAGCTCTTCAAACAGAAGTTGAAAGGTTAAATGCTGAATTAAGAATTCTCAAGGCAATGGAAAAAGAGGTTGGACAGAATCACACTAAGCCTACTATACATTCAGTAGCTACTGAATCTGCTGAACAATCTTGTTCCTCCACTGCATTCAAATCTAGAAATCCTTATGGTGATAGGACTGGCCTTGGATTTGGGACTCAACAATCTAATAAGAGTGGATCTAGTAAGGTTACTGAACCCAATACTAGAATTGGTCCTAAGTTTGTACCAACACAAGATCCAACTCCCAAAAAGGTTGCTGAGGCAGTGAAGCCTATTGAGAATACTTCAAAGAGGCAAAATCAGAAGTCAAAAAGGACATTAGTACCTAATAAAATGAATAAATCCAAAAGTAGGATTGCTGGACCTTCTAGACCTGCTGATATCAGACCTGCTACCAATTCTGCTAGACCACACAAAGGTAAAAATCAAAAATATTTCAAGGATAAGAATCCTAAACCTAAAAATGACAATCATTCTAGGGATACTTATCTCAGGGGGAAAGGTAGATTATTCCCTACTGTTGATGATTGGAATATTCCTGCACCTACTGCTAGAAAAATAGATATAACCATACTGCTAGGGTAAAACCTCAGCAGAGGACTTATACAAGACCTCAGCAGGGACCTCAGCAGACTCCATATTACAGGGTTGTTCCTAACAGACAGCAAACCTATGGTTATGCTAGTGCCTCTAACAACAGAAATCACTCCAAACAACATTACATACCAAAAGGCCAGAAAGCATATGTTAGTTCTACACAACCAAATGTTAGACTTTATGGATGTGTAGAATACATGTATGAACAAAAGTATAACACTTTTCAAAGAAGACCTTATGGAAATTTGACAAGGGTCATGCTTACCACTGACCACCTATGGACCCAAACAGTTTTGGTAACTAAAATACATTAACTTTATTTTGTAGGGTGTCTGGTACTTTGACAGTGGATGTTCCAGACATATGGCAAAGAATAAGCATTGTCTGACAAACTATGTGGCAAATGATGGTCCAAGAGTGAATTTTGGCAACAAGAACACACCAGGATACACAAGAGGATATAGCATACTTGTGAGAAATGGATTAACTATCAGGAATGTTGCATTTGTGTTGGACTGGACTACAACCTACTGAGCACTGGACAGTTTTGTGACATAGTTTACAAGGTCACTTTTGACAAAGGCACATGTATTGTCCTTAGTGAAAGAGGTGATCAAGTTGTGCTGGCTGGAAAAAGACTACAAAACATGTATGTTGGGGATTGGTCTACTACTGTTTCAGAAACATGCCTGATTGTGCATACCAAGTCAGAACTTAATTGGTTATGGCATAAAATGTTGAATCATCTAAATTTTGATGATATCAATCAGTTGGTGAAGAAGAAACTAGTGATTGGTTTACCTGAAATGACATTCAAAAAGGATGTTATATGTGATGCTTGTCAGCAAGGTAAACAAACAAAATCAAGCTTCAAGTCAAAGACTAAGAAATCAACAAAAAGAGTTTTGGAGTTGATGCACATGGATCTATTTGGACCAGTAACACCAACAAGTGTGACAGGAAAGAAGTACACTCTAGTAGTTGTGGATGATTATTCAAGATACACTTGGGTAGTATTCATGAACAAGAAAAGTGAAACACTTCAAAAGATGCCAGAACTTTTGAAGAGATTGCAAAATGAGAAAAGTTTGACAGTAGTGAAAATCAGATCAGACAAGGGTACTGAATTTCTCAATAAAGTTATAAGAGAATACTGTGAGTAGAATGGTGTGCTGCATCAACTGGCTGCTGCTGGTACACCTCTGCAAAATGGGGTTGCTGAGAGAAGAAAAAAAGACTTTGAAAGAAGCAGGAAGGACCATGATTTGTGAAGCATTATTACCTGAAAGATATTGGGGTAAAGCAGTCAACACAGCATGCTATACACAAAATAGGACCTCAGTGAACAAGAAGCTGCTTAAGACATCTTATGAGATTTGGAATGGAAGGAAACCTAATATATCCTATTTCCATCCATTTGGAAGAAAATGTTTTATATTAAATCATAAGGAGCAACTGAAGACTTTCCAACCAAAATCAGATGAAGGAATCTTTTAGGGATATTCTTCTGTCAGCAAGGCATTCAGGGTACTGAACAAAAGAACACTGAAACATGGAGAAACAATACATGTTGTATTTGAGGAACCTAAGTTCACTGGAATGGAAGATGAAGCTTCAGAAGCTGCTGAGAATCAACAAGTCACTAATCCAAAATGTGTTGATGTTTTGGAAAGGATAAATGACTTAAATTTTTTTGACTCGCCTCGCTTGAACACCTGTTTGGTAACACTCATCGATGCAACAACGAGAGTCGGTTCAAGGATCTATCAACCCCCTGGTCAAGCAAATGTGGAGACCTCATCAAGATGATGTTCCTGAAAATCAAACTAACCAAAATCCACAATGGTTAAGGGATCACCCTGCTGAGCAAGTTATTGTCAATATACAGCAAGGTGTGAGAACTAGAAGACAACTAGAAGCAATGTTTACTTGTTTTCTATCTCAAATGGAGCATAATGTTGTAGAAGAAGCAATATCAGATCCATACTGAATAATTTCTATGCAAAAGGAATTGAATGAATTTGAAAGAAATCAAGTTTGGACACTAGTGGAAAGGCCTAATCATGCAAATATAATTGGAACCAAATGGGTATACAGAAACAATTGGATGAATCTGGCACCATTGTGAGGAATAAGGCCAGACTAGTAGCAAAAGGCTATTCTCAAGCAGAAGGAATAGATTTTGATGAGACATATGCCCCAGTTGCAACATTGGAAGCTATAAGATTATTTTTGGCATATGCTGCTTACAAAAACTTCAAAGTATACCAGATGGATGTCAAGAGTGCATTTCTGAATGGCATTCTGGAAGAAAAGGTTTATGTTTAGCAACCTCCTGGTTTTGAAGTGAAAGATCAAGAAGATAAAGTGTACATACTCAATAAGGCACTTTATGGTTTGAAACAAGCACCAAGAGCATGGTATGAGACCCTATCTCAATTCTTGGTGGACAATGGATTTACTAAAGGAACCATTGACAAGACTCTTTTCAGAATCAATGAAGGAGACGGCACCCTGCTGGTACAGATTTATGTTGATGACATAATTTTTGGCTCTGAAAATGAATTGCTATGTGAAAAGTTTGCTAATCCGATGAAAAGTAAATTCCAAATGAGTATGATGGGAGAAATGAACTATTTCTTGGGATTACAAGTCAAACAAATGAAAGATGGAATCTTCATTCATCAAACCAAGTGTACCAAGGAGCTACTGAAGAAATTTGGTATGGAAAATAGCACCAAGGTATCAACTCCTATGAGTACAAACATTAGATTGGATGAAGACAAGGAAGGCAAAGATGTTGATCAGACCTTATACAGAAGGATGATAGGCAGTCTGTTGTACCTTACTGCCAGCAGACTTGTTATATCCTTTGCTATAGGTGTTTGTGCAAGATTTCAATCAAAACCAAAAGAAAGTCATCTAGCTGCAGTCAAAAGGATTCTCAAGTATCTAAAAGAGACTTTGGGAGTAGGGATATGGTATTCAAAAGATGAAAGCTTCAAGGTTATATCCTACTCATATTCTGATTTTGCAGGATGCAAGATTGATAGAAAAAGCACCACAGGAACTTGTCAATTGATGGGGAATAGACCTGGTTCAGTAAGAAACAGAACTCTATATCAACTTCTACCGTTGAAGCTGAATATATAGCTACTGGAAGTTGCTGTGCACAGATATTATGGTTAAGACAACAGTTAAGGGATTATGGAATTGAAGAAAGAGAAATTCCTATAATGTGCGACAACACAAGTGCAATTGCAATCACAGAAAATCCTGTTTTGCACTCAAGAACCAAGCATATTGATGTGAGACATCACTTCATAAGGGATCATGTTGAAAAGAAAGATGTGGTGGTTCTTTACATCCCTACTGAAGATCAACGTGATGATATTTTTACTAAACCATTGGATAGTGAAAGATTTGCTAAGTTAAGGACTGAACTTGGAATTATAAAAGTTGACTGATACACCTTTGATCAGCAATGTACTGGAATTCACCAAGGGGATTAGTCTTTGATATGTTGGATGAGCTCACTTAGCAGACTAGTCATTGGTATCAACAATTCCATGTACTTATTTATCTTTGGACAATTGAGCAAATGAAGTTGCCAAGGGGATTGGTCTTTGTCCTGTTGGGTGAGCTCACTTGACAGATCAGTCATTGGTGTTAAACTTCATCTTGTATTATCAGTTGGACAAAACAAGAGGAATTGAAGATCAGCAGAGTTACTTTGTCAGCAGCCTGCTGAGTCATTCTTTATCAGCAGACTGCTGATCCAAGTCTACTGAAGATGAAGGCCGCTGAATTATACTTTACAAGACAGTCAAACTTAAATGAAGTCAACAGTAATTGGATATTATTCTTATCATTTATAACCGCAGTTACAAATATCCAACGTTTACAACTATCATGGATTCAACTAGTGGGACACGTTGCAAAATCTCATTTATTTCAACTTTAATCATGGTTAATGCTACAGTGCACGTACAACACTTTATCTGACAGTTACCACCCACTACTTTCTCTATATATACAGATATATACACAGAGACATTACACACAACTCTCAGATCGATATTTCTCTGCAAATACATTGTGTGAATACAGATTTGAAAACTTTCTTCTTCACCTTTTTCATCTTTAATAGCGGACAATGATGATATTCACATTGGAACAAGCCAAAGTGTCAGAGGATTTGTTGTTGATGCTAACAAAACCGAGTTGGCTATCAATATTGGTAAAAGAATCAGATGATACGAAGGACTGAAAGATCTTCTTAATCTGAGATTGGAAAGCATCTCCTACACGAATGTTGTAAACTTCTGGAGAAACACATTTACTACCACAGTAAATTTCCAAGAGATTGAAGTTTCCCTAAACCTGCTGAGGGAAGCATTTGGTTTTGGACTTGGAAATAATGCTCCAACCAATCCTGAAGAAATGGGGCTGTCAAGATTGGATTTTGTCTATAAAATAAAGACCAACAATACCATCAAATCATCACTGAGCATCAATGTGAAGCATATAAGGATGGAGTATAATCTGCTGAGTAAGATTATAGCAAAGAACATCTTGGGATTCAGTGGAAGCCTTGATACACTGTCTGGACCCAAGATTGATCTAATGATCATCATCTGCAAAAGCATGAAGTTTGATTGGGCTGGTTTCTTTGTTCAATACATGAAGAAGGTGATAACAGAGGAGAGAGAAGGGACCAGGAAGTCCAAGACATTGCCCTTGGGTTTGATGATTCAGACTCTGCTGACTCATTTGAAGGTTGTTGATGTTGCACCTGAAAATCTAAACAAGTCCAGATATAAGAAGGAGATTAGCTATCTCATCCCTGGATTGGATGATGATGAAGATGTAGATGATGAGGAAACAGAGAGTGACAATGATGATGCTGGTGGTGAGCATGTTAAACAAGTTGCTAAATCTGATGCACCGAAGAAGGCTGCTGAGAAGAGAAAGGCGGCTGACACTAGAAATATTACTAAGTTGCTTAAGCCTAAGAAGAAAAAGCAGAAATCAGTAGACCCTGCAGAATCTACTGAGGTTCCAATTGAAGCTGAGGCTGCTGAACCTGCTGAAATTGCAAAGAAGAAATCTGCTGCTGAAATTTTAAAAGAGCAACGGAAGGAAGATAGAAGAAAGAGGAAACCTGCTGAGAGTGAAGCTGAACAACCTTCAAAGAGAATGAAGGAAATTGTAAAGAAAAAGAAACATGGAAAAGGGAAAGAATTGAGGATTCTAGAGGATCAAAGGGAAGTAGAAGTAGAGGCTGTTGAGCCTATTGCTGATGCTGGTGTTTTTGTTGAACAACACAGTGAAGAACCATAGCAGACTGTTGTACCTAAGCCTGCTGTAGAAGTAGTTGAACCTATTCCTGACCCTGCTGTGGATGCTACAACTTAGGGGGAAGAACACATGGTTGTTGACCCTGCTGTTACACACACAAGTCAGGGGGAACCAAGTGTGGAACAATTGGAGGTGGTTGGTACAATTGTACAATCTGAGGTACCTACTGACATGGTTGCATCTGCTGAGGAAACATTGAATCTGCTTGTTAAGACCTTTGGAGGACAACAAGTTGAACAAACAACACCAAGAAAGCCTTCAATGCCTTTTGAGAGGAAGGAGAAGAAAAGAAAAGAAGGATATGTTGATCCCAAACTTAAGCTGGTTGTTGATTACTTTCAATGGAAGTTTGGATATTATAAGAAACAAAAATCAGCTGCTGAGCCAGTGACAGATTTTGAAGAATGGGCTTTTGAAAAGTTAGAGGTGGAAAACCTACTTGATTTGGTTAATACTTCCCTGCTGGAAATGAGGCTAATGGAAATCATTGATGGAGAAAAGGGAGAGGGAAGAATCCGGTTTAAAGACCCTAGGGATGCACCAGATAGTGATGATTCATCATCATCTGATTCTGATGATGATCATCCTACTCATCAAGGAGATGCTAGTGGAACTACATTATCCACTGAACCAAGAGTAGAACAATCTACTAGTGCTGCCAAGTCTGCTGAGAGCCAGCAAAATGATCAAATGGATGAAGAGATGGAAGATCTAACTATAAATGATTTGGAGGCTCTAATCAATGATGGAATAAATCTTGGAGATAACAGGTTGGTTGCTACATCTGATACATTCTTGGTTGTGGAGTCTGATGTGAATCCTGATAATCAGCAAACTGAAAATTTGGACGAGGAGATGATTATTGAACACAGTGAGCCTGATATCGCTTCACGAATATTCACTTCGATCGTCGAGTGGATTGATACTCAGGACACCTTATCTAAAACTGTTGATACTCTACAGAAAATTACTGATGTTCGAGGATCTCTAGAGGAAAATAAGGCTATTTTTCCTTTTATTTCTATGGAAGAGAGGGTCCTACTCACTGAGGAACAAACAGTGATAGGACATGGTGATGGGTTTTGAAGGATCACCCCTACTTCTTGAGGAGGTTCAGGTTGCTAAGGAACAAACAAAGACTCAACAAAGGTCGAATCTGGAGGTACAGTTCTTTGAGAGAACAGACAAAGACTGGACAAAGGTTGGAACTCACAATGGGTTTGGAGGAAATCCCTGCAATTGTTGAAGAACTGGCAACTGAAGTTGAGCCTACTAGAGTAAAGGCTAGTGATGGAAAGGATACTCAGCAGACTGCTGTTGATGAGGATGAACAGCTGCTGGACTATGACTTCAGTGATGAGGAGTTTCAAGTGCCTGAGGAAGAACCTGTTACTGTTGGACCTCAACAGGCATATGTGCCATTGTTTGAAGAAGAACCTTTTTGAATGATATTTTTGGTGCTATAGTTGAAGAAGGTCCTAAACCTGCTGGAAGGGATAGGAGTTGGGCCATGGTTGTCAGCAGATAGAGGGCACAGTACAATGTTGAAGAGCTCAAAGAAGCCTGCTGGACATATGGTTTGGAGGTGTGGTGGTGCGATCAAAGACACGTTTAGGATGAGTTAAGGGCAATCATACATGACATTACACAGTTAAGAACACAACTTGATAGACAAGAGCAAAGATTTGAAGATTTGATGAACCTGGTGGAAAATAGAGCGAGGACTACTGAAACAGTTGCTTCCAATATCACATCCACTCAGTTTCTTCTTGCTGATCTAACCAAATATGTGAGAGGCATAAAACAAGGGAATACACTCAAGGATCAGTTCTTGAAAGAACAATTTGCCTCCATTCAAAAAAGCTTGACAAACTTGATGAAGCACCCAAGTCTGCTGTACCTGACCCTGCTGGAACATCTCAACCTGCTGCATTAGATCCTTAGACCACTGAGAGGATAACTCTACTGTAGCAAACAATGAAAGGAAGGATCACTGCAGTTGACTCCAGGACTGAAATTATGGAAGGTCAACTGAACAATTTAGTAATCACACAGGAGAGTGTTCATGGCCTGCTGTCCCGTTTTGTTGATGATGTCAATAAGGGGGAAGAGAGCCAAACAGCAGTAGCAAAAGAGGCTACTAGAATTTTTTCTCAAATGAAATAGGAGGCTGATACAAATACATTCAGAGAACCTGCACCTGGCAGACTTCGGCTGACTGATGACCTCTTCAAAGAATACAAGAAGCAATACTACAATAAGAGGAGACCTTACCATGACAAGGGTTTCCATGAGGGGCTAAATTTCTTTTTGGGACTTAAGTTCTGGGAAGCTAGAGTTAAAGCTTTAAGAGCTTCACACAGAGGTGGTAGAGGTGGAAGAAGTCTACCTACTACATCTGCAAGAGAATCTTTGGAAGAGCTTTGGAAGAGTTCAAGCAATTATACATGCGTCTAGGATTCATAGTACACAAAATCAATCTAACTCTATCTGAGGCATGGAAATGGTGGAAGGAAGTGAATCCTCATATTGATTTTTCCATTATTGAAAATCAATGGATGAGAGACATGGTCAGAGACATAAGGGAATATCAAGAGCAACAAGAAAGAGAGAGACAAGAAAGAGAGAGGAGGAACTTGTTCAACAGACTTACATTATTCTTTATCTTTTGCTGAATCTAGTTTGTAATAATGACGAACAAATACGATTATAATGAGAATTGACTGAATTTGTTCTACATTTTTGTTTTTATCCTTTTTGCTTTGCTGTAAGGAGGGTATTGGCATCATCACCAAAAAGGGGGAAATTGTTGGACATATTTTAAGTTTTAGTAATGAGTGTCAGACTAGCTGTTATAGAGCAAAGGCAAAAAGGTGTCTAGATTAAATGTATAGGCTTATTGATCTTTGTATAGGTTTGATTAAACAAGCACTGTAAAAGGTCAGCTGACTTTCATCAGCAGACCTGTCTAGGTCAGTAAGGTACCTGAGTCAGTAGACTAGTTTAGGAACCTGCTGAAGACTGAAGGCTGATATACTACTTTTATATGATTAAATATACGTTATATTATTATGTTTTATCAACGAATTCTATATAAAATATATGAAATTATGATATAAATAATATGAAATGTTAATCTTTATAGTTTAGAGTAGTTAGTAGTAAAACTTAGTAATAATAGTAAAAAGTTATCATTTTGTACCGATTTTAGTAAATCGGAGTGTAAATCATCATTTCGTGGGTATTTGTGGTATTTTATTGCGATTTATAAACCGAGACCCGAGAATCGACATATTGAAGTATAATCATATCTCTGGAAGGATTTAGAGAGTGTCATGAGCTTAAATGGTCAATCGAATTGCTTAAGTGGTCAAGTGGTCAATCGAAGTGGTCAAGTGGCTAATCGATTCGATTAAGTGGTAATCGAGAAATATCTTCGACAAACGAATGGCTCATCAAAACGACATCATATGAAGAAGAGTCCTTCACGAAAGTTGTAGATTTTCCCGAGAGCTTTCCGATGCCTCTTGAATCATGATTTTTGGAGATCCAGAACTCGAGATATGAATTTTATAAGTTATATATAATTATAATTATAATTATATCTCCTCGCACATGCTGATTAATCAAGGAGGTGGAGTTAATCATTACACCGGCCCGGTCCGGCCTACTACCGGCCCGGTCCGGCCCAAGGAAGTTTTTTCTATAAAGGGAGCTCATTTGCAACAGAAACGGAGGATGTATATATATATATATATATATATATATATATATATATATATATATATATATATATATATATATATATATATATATATATATATATATATATCTCTCTCTTTATTTTCTTTTTAATTAGTAGTTTGTAAATAGGCCTTATGCCAAAAATAATAATATCGTAAAAATCATTGTAATGCTCGGAAAATTATCGAAGTTCGGTGTTGTTGAAGTCGTTGTAATGTCCGGAAGAATACGACTCTGATTCAGCATTTGTAATCAGGTAAATTTTCTAAAGTATTTATGTTTGTTTTGTTTTTATTTTTGTCTTTTTAGTTATTATAATGTTTTGTAGCTAAGTCTAAATAACTAGCCAAAGTTATGTAATCGTTTTATTTCGATCTTTTTGGTAAAGGAATGATGTCTAAGTAAAATTGACTAAAACTGAGTTAATTGAATCTTTTTCTATTTTGTAACGTATTGATAATATTCGGATTGACGTAATTAACCAAGATGAATCGCACCATATAACCTAATGATGAACTGACCAGAGAAGTTAGGATATGAGATAAAAGATAGAAAAACCGGAGGGTAAAATTGGCCGTGCGTAAAGCGTGACAACGGAATCCTATTTCCTACCGGGGCGATTTGTCTTGGGAAAGATGAATCTTATTAAATTTGTGCTCGAGATCATAATAATGTTAAAATCAACGGTTTAATTGAAACTAACACCGAAAGTTAAATCGATCCGCTCGACAACCGGAGCCTTTTGAATAACATCGGCCGTCTGACAAACGGAATAACCTCTTTTAATCCGGGGTAGATTTGTACTCGGTACTGTTCGACTAACCGAGATTAGCATGGGGCCAGTTGTGGAGATTAAACTAATGACAATTTGACATATGACAATTTCATACGCTCGTGTGAGGAGGAATTGTCAACCTAAGGAGTGCACCGTTTCATTTACTCAATTGGACCTAATATAAAAGGAAAGATCGAGCCCATTCCGTTTACTGAAAAAGATCGTATAAATCAATTATATAAACTTTGGCTAGTTCTATTTGTCTATTATTATAAACTATATATTGGTATCTATATATTTATATCTATATATATATTTTGCATTCCATGTACATCTATATATATTTATATATCTATATATATTATATTACAATAACTTTTAAATTACGTATTTACTTTATGTTAAGTAGAATAGTAGTAATCTGTGTTATAAAATTGCGGTTTAGATCGAGTTAATAACAGCTCTTTGGTGTTTAACCACATTTAAAAGAATTACCACGTTTTCCCTAAGGATTCGACACTCTGACTCACCACACTAGCACTATAGTTTGACCCGGTACACTGCCGGTTAGGATCTATATAGCCTAGAAAAGGTCCGTCGACTTTACGCGCGCCGTTGCCGGGGAACACACGTCGCTAATTTCTTTCTTTGTGTCTATGGTTCTTACTTGTATTAGCTCAAAATTCTTGAGAATAAATCAACACTTTTTCTTATCTCATTTCTATTTTATTTTTCGTTGGTATCTACTTTCTTTAGTTACCAATTTTCTTCTTTTCGAGCAATTTTTCTATTTTCGTTAGTTGATGACCGTAAGTGGTAAGGCCCGCTCACTCCTTATAAGCCCGACATAAACACTTACGAAAAGGCGATTAAGAGTAGAGAGTAAACGTGGTCATATTAGTCGGAAATCGACCAAGAATCATCTTCAACCGAGAAATAAAGAAATGGTTTGAAACTAGTGATGAAACAAATGAACAGAGGCTAGATCATGCTCCAGGCATGGACAAAACCCTGTTAACCCTAATAATAATAATCATAATAATAGAAATAATCAAGATCGGAACCGAATAATCGTAATAACCCACCAAACCCGAGACCTATCTCGTGATCAAACCGTAAAAGAAACCGGACTAATAATCCCATACTTTTACCCAATGAAGGAGCGAATAATTTGAAATTAAATCTCATCTTTTGGTTTAATTGACGCAAGAGCCCAATTCCTAGGAGAGGATGATGAAGATCCACATCATCATCTCTATCTTTTGAAGAATCGTGCAATATCTGACCAAAAGTCAAGGTGCTCATAAGGAACTAACGAGGATGACTATGTTTCCTTTTTCTTTAAAAGGACGAGCCCGAGATTGGTTTATGTCTCTTCCACATCATTCACTTACTAGTTGGGAGGATATTCAAACTGAATTTACAAAACAATATTTCACTCGGGTGACGAAATTTGGAATTAAAAGTCGAGGTTGCTAACTTTAGAAAAGGATCTCAAGAAACGCTTGGGAATGCACAGGAAAGATTTAAAAATTGTTAAGAGCCTGTCCCACCATGGTTATTCCTTAGATATGCAAATTCAGCTTTTACGTAAGTAAATTAAGAAAAGATTCATGTGCGGATGTAGATCATGCATGTGGTGGTTCTATAATGATGAGTGAAGCTCAAATAGTTTACGATGCTATAGAAAAGATTTTAAAAATAACGAGAATGTGGGAAACCGGTTCTAGCACCGGAAAGTAGCTTTTGCGGAGAATGTACATCTAATACGGAAGTTCTAGCACATTTAGAAAATTTGAGTAGGAAATTTGATGGCCTACTGATCAAACAAAACCAAAGTTCGAAAAATAGTACACCAACCGAATACTCAAATCGAGGATAATATGTCAATAGGGATTGAAGAACCAACAGGATATTCAAGAAAGGAGGTGAGTTTTCTTCAGCAGCATAGGAATTTGAACAATGCATATTCAAACTCGTTTAATGCGATTAGAAGAGATCACCCTACTTATCGATGGTCTGAAAACCCTAGTAAGCAAGGACAACCGCCATATCCAGTTCAGTATAGGAATATGAATACTAATCAAGTTTATCAAGAAAACACATCTAATCAGAATTTACAATCATTACCTAGATCCTATCCTCAACATACCACTCAAAGTATACCAAGAACTCAAAGTTCAACTCAACTGCGAAGGAGTTGAAAAATGGGAAAAACTAATGGAAAATATGATGGGTGTAGTATCTACTCAAGCTAAGAATATGGAAACAATGATGACTTCTATTGGTACAAATCCTTAAAGATATGAGTACGATGAAAACATCTATGAGTGGACATGATACCGAGAATGAGAACGATAGAAGCCTCATTAAGGAATATGGAAGATCATTTGAGTAGGGAAGGTGAACGTAATAACAGTGAGACCCCCAGGGGATTACCAAGCAATCTTGAAAGAAACCCAAGAGAGGTAAATGTTGTAGAATTCGAGAAGTAGAAAACTCGTGGTAGTAATGGAGCGAAAAACTTGGGAATAATGAAGTAGAAAATGATTTAGATGGAAAAAATGATGAAACTAAAGATGAATTTGAATTCACTGATGAGGAAGAAGAAATTATAGAGAATTTCTTGAAAATGAATAGAAGTTTGGAACCTGAGAATGAAGGTGAAAAATGGGTAAAAATCCCTAGGATTTTGAAAGATCCCATGGATAAAGATTTAAGGACTTTATTCAAGGAACATGTTAGAATGGAAGATAATGAAAATAAGGATAAGAAACAAGAAGAACTGAAAGAATTTGAAGTAGAGATTGATTCAGGGAATGTTTTAAAAGAAAAAACTCAAGATCATGATACTTGGCAATCAAGTAATACTCAAAAGTTTAATGAAAAACGAAAAGAGAAAATGACTTTGGGATCAAAGGTTATAGATTTAGAATCTTTACCTTACCCACCTAAAGATCAAATTAAAAGATTAAAACGATCGTAAGTATGCTCGTTTCCTTGATACTTTTCGTCATATTCATGTTAATATCCTCATTATCGAAGCTCTAATTAGTATGCTGCTTATGGAAAGTTTACGAAAGATATTCATCAAACAAGAAAAAATTAGAGGAATATGAGAATATATGCCTAAATGAAGAATGTTCTGCAGTTTTGCAGCATAAGTTACCGCCTAAACTGAAAGATCCTGGAAGTTTTACCATTCCGTGTGAAATTGGAGGATTTCTGTTTAAGAAGGTCTTATGTGATCTTGGAGCTAGTATAAATTGTTAGGAAATCTACGCGGGAACGCAGCGGAATTTAAAATTTTATTTCCTTTTAACCAGGATCGACTTCGTTTAAGCAATAAACAAATAGATAGTAGACGGTGGTTACCTTGGTTGATCTAAAAGATCGACGCTTTGACCGTCTAAGGAGAGTAGTTCTGCATAGAGCCGCCCAAGTGTTCGGCCTCTACCGCCAGTCCACACGAACAGCCCGCCGGAATCCCATCATGGATTGCTATTGGAAAACTCCGGTTGCTAGACCGGCCTTTTTCCCCTCTCTCCAACTCTCTATAGGATGCTCTCTATTTTACACAAGAACTATTAGTTCTTGGAATTGTGTTGTACAAAAGAGCTTGACACCCACCTCTTATTTATAGTGTAGGTGGCGCCAT
Source organism: Gentiana macrophylla (assembly GCA_026214975.1). Taxonomy (NCBI): domain Eukaryota; kingdom Viridiplantae; phylum Streptophyta; class Magnoliopsida; order Gentianales; family Gentianaceae; genus Gentiana; species Gentiana macrophylla. The sequence continues at coordinate 95,453,496 of CM047814.1, read as the reverse complement.
CTTCTAGAGTGGAGGAGAAGAAAACTTTTTCCCAATAAAATAAGGAAAATATAATTGATTGATTTATCTCATTTATTATAATATCTTATATTAAATAAATCTAGGATATTGTCAATATCTTATATTGAATATTCCCAAGATATTGTCAATATCTTATATTGACTATCTTTATTTTATTACCATAAATCAATTTACACATGTGTATATATCACATATATATATATATATGCATAAATCTCTATATATATTATATATACATACTACACTTAGTAATGCGCATCACATATGCACACCACACACGCATATATGCACAATATATCTAGTTTATTTTATTTATTAATATCTAATATTAATAATAGGTAATATCATTAATTAAATTGCACAATCCAAGTGTATCTTATACACTTCAATGTGGCGCCCCTTTGACCAACAAATTGGCTTCCGGAATATTCTTTAATTAATATAATATTATTAACATCTTGTATTTAATTTATTCATAATAAATAAATACCACAATATTAATTTACCACTATAACCTTTATAGTCTCGAGATAAACTTTCCTTATTTGGTTATCATCTATAACCACATTTTAATCCGGCTAGATGTTCTTATGTGTGTGACCCGATAGGCTTCCGAATATGTTGGCCGTAGGCACAAAGTGCAAATTACGAAAATGCCCTTCATGCCTAACGATCACGGGATAGCGTCTAGCAACACACCGTGACCCCCAATCATCGGAAGAGTCAAATGCAATGACTACTACCTTTCATGTGAAACAGTTACCGTGTAACTTACAATCTATCATTTGTAATAATATCCATACGGTCGTTAGTCGAGTGTCAAAACATCAACGACCGTATCTTATAATCTGGATATCATGCTCTCTCGAAGTAACTCGTTTACTCCCACTTTGCAAAGATTCAAGAGAGTAAGACATTCCTTATAAGAAGGCCATTTCGGATATTCGATCCCAATCATAGGATACGCGATTCCCGGACGACCAATCATGTATACTCCGCATGCTTCAATATCATACCCAATCACTACCGCATGATCGCCCGTGGCTGAAACCTCAATAGTGTCAAAGCATGACAATCCACACCGTGATGCCATGAAGACTCGGTCCAAAGGATAATTACACAACCGCCACATAGTGTGACACTTATCCGTGTAAGTGGGTCGATCTAACGTCGCGCATTCTTTAATACACGCCCACGTCATACCCAAGTGTCTCTACACTTCGATAGACGAGATCTATCCACCGCCTACTTAAGAGAAGAAGACATCCAATACGTGCTGAGTCTGCTTTATACTATCAATGCCCTGTTTAATAGTACATCGCTGAGACATTTAAGTATCAAACTTATTAAAGTGATTAGAGATCTCATCAACCATAATCGTCTATCATGGTTTCTCTATCACAGTTTAATACTAAGGACGTTATCATATAACAATTCATAATTGGTTCTTTAAAAGAACATATATATGACAACATAAAAGCCATTTAATATATGTATAAACACAAAGAAATAGTAGAAATGATCCGACCCGGTCGGATCCGGTCCAACCCGATTGGGTTTAGGACACTATTTCAACATAAATCTCATGTCTTATGAGGATTATAAGAAGCTAGGCATAGGAAATCTTACAAAAACTAAAATGACTCTGCAGATGGCAGATAGATCGATTAAATACCCTAAAGGAATTATTGAGGACGTATTGGTTAAAGTAGACAAGTTCTATTTTCCAGTAGACTTTGTAGTTATGGAAATGGAAGAAGGATATTCAGAGCCACTTATCTTAGGTCGACCATTTCTAGCTACAAGAAGAACCTTAATAGATGTCTAGAAAGGAGAGTTAATTCTGAGAGTCAATGAAGATGAAGTTACTTTCAATATTTTCAAAGCTATGAACCATCCATACAGATCACCAGAATCATGTTCTTTTATAGAAGATATTCATTCTGTCTATGATAATCAGTTACCAACTTTTGAAGACAGATTAGAAGAATGCTTAACTCTGTCTATCTATAAGGAAGATAAGAAAGACACCGAAATGAAAGAGATAATCCTTTCTCTAGATAAAGGAAGTTTTACTTTCAAACCATCATGGCATAAGTATTTGGAATTAGAACTAGAAGGACCAGTTCTTAAACCATCACTGGAAGATCCACCTAAGAATCTGGAATTGAAACCGTTACCTTTAAAGCTGAAATATGCTTTTCTTGAAACTAATAATCTATTACCGGTTATTATTTCATCATCTTTAATCGAGCAACAAGAAGATCAATTACTTAGAATGTTGAAAAAGCATAAGAAAGCTTTTGGATGGACGATTGCCGATATTCGAGGTATTAGCCCTGAGATTTGCGTTCATAAGATAATTCTGAAGGAAGATGCTAAACCTTGTATTCAACCGCAACGCCGCCTCAACCCAAATTTGCAGTTAATTGTTAAGAAAGAGGTCATTAAGCTATTAGAAATGGGGATAATTTTTCCCATATCATACAGTGAATGGGTTAGTCCAACTCAAGTTGTACCAAAGAAAGGAGGTTTCACAGTGAAAGAGAATGAAAAGAATGAATGGATTCCGACAAGAGAAATTACCGGTTATCGAATGTGCATTGATTTTAGAAAACTAAATGATCATACTAAGAAAGATCATCATCCACTTCCATTCATAGTTCAGATGTTGGAACGTTTAAGTGGACATAAGTATTACTGTTTCTTAGATGGTTATTCAGGATATTTACAGATATTCATTGCAGCAGGAGATAGAGAAAAAACTACTTTCACTTGTCCTTATGGAACTTTTGCTTATAAAAGAATGCCGTTTGGTTTATGTAATGCACCAGCTACGTTTCAAAGGTGTATGATGGCTATATTTGGCTGATATGGTTGAGAAATTCTTAGAAATTTTTATGGATGACTTTAGTGTTTACGGAGATTCATTTGATGTTTGTTTGTTACACTTAGAACGAGTGTTACAACGCTGTGAAGATACCAATTTAGTACTAAACTGGGAAAAAATGTCATCTAATGGTATCAGAAGGTATTGTTTTAGGTCATAGAATCTCTGAAAAAGGTATTGAAGTTGATAAAGCTAAAGTCGAAGTAATTGAAAAATTACCTCCACCAGTTAATTTAAGAACCCTAAGAGGATTTCTCGGACATGCAGGGTTTTATAGAAGGTTCATTGCAGATTTTTCAAAAATAGCAAAGCCTCTAAGTCATTTACTTGAAAAGGAAGTACCTTTTAACTTTGATAGTAAATGTATGGAAGCCTTTCAGACCCTAAAAGCGAGATTGACTACTGCACCAGTATTAGTAGCACCAGACTGGAGTTTGCCGTTTGAGATTATGTGTGATGCGAGTGATTTAGCTGTAGGAGCTGTTTTAGGTCAAAGATATAACAAAATTCTCAAAGCTATTTACTATGCATCTCACACATTAAACACTACTCAACTAAATTATGCAACTACAGAAAAAGAACTGTTGGCTGTAATTTTTGACTTAGATAAGTTTCGATTGTATATTGTTGGTTCTAAGGTAATAATTTATACAGACCATTCAGCACTGAAGTATTTACTGAGTAAGAAAGATGCTAAACCTCGTCTTCTTATATGGATTCTCTTACTTCAAGAATTCGATATTGAAATTAAAGATAAAAAGGAGTGAGAATGTAGTAGCAGATCATCTAAGTAGAATGGAAAATGAAGAAAAATGAATTGAAATTAAAGAATCATTTCCTGATGAACAACTATTTAGAATAGATACTCCTTCAACCATGCAGTTATTAAAGAATAAAATTCCTTCTAAGGAAATGTCACCTTGGTTTGGAGATATCATTAATTACTTAAACCTGTGATTATATTCCGTCTTATTGGACTTGGCAAATGAAAAAAGTTCTTTTATGACTTAAAATTTTATTACTTGGGAGGAACCGGACCTTTTCCGTAAATGTTCGGATGGGATAATCGTAAAATGTGTGCCTGATAATGAAATTTTAAGTGTTTTATCATTTTACCATGATCGTGAGGCAGGAGGTCATCATGGAGGTTGGAAAACTGCTTTTAAAGTTTTACAAATGTGGTTTTTATTGGCCTACACTATATAGAGATGCTTATAAGTATGTTAAATCTTGTGAATCTTGTCAAAAATGGGGAAATATATCTAAAAAACATGAAATACCTATGCAACCTATTTTAGAATGTGAGTTATTTGATGTTTGGGGTATAGATTTCATGGGACCTTTCCCTATATCTTTTGGAAAAAGATTTATTCTTGTAATGGTAGATTATGTTTCAAAATGGGTAGAAGCTGAAGCTTTTCCAACTAATGATACCAAAGTTGTCATACGATTCCTTAAAAAGAATATATTTACCAGATATGGCATTCCGAGGGCTATCATTAGTGATAGAGGGTCACACTTTTGTAATAAACCATTTACTAAGATAGTTGAAAAATATGGTGTAACGCATAAGTTAGAACACCCTATCATCCATAAACCAAAGGGCGGTGTAGAGTGTCAAACAGAGAGATCAAAAGAATCGTGGAGAAAACAGTTGATTCAAATCGTAAAAGCTGGCGATTAAATTAGATGATGCATTATGGGCGTCTGAAACGACTTTTAAAACACCAATTGGTTGTTCTCCTATAAGCTAGTCTTTGGTAAGTCTTGTCATCTCCTAGTTGAGTTAGAACACCGAGCCTTACAGGCTATTAGATTTAATTTCGATCCTAAGGTCAAGCCGGTGATCATAGATTGCTTCAATTAATGTAACTAG